>JAECUM010001972.1:0-147300 GCA_016617855.1 Megalonaias nervosa
ATCAACAGTCCACAGTCATCATAGATGTACATTTTACCAATCAACAGTCCACAATCATCATAGATGTACATTTTACTAATCAACAGTCCACAGTCATCATAGATGTACATTTTACCAATCAACAGTCCATAATCATCATAGATGTACATTTTACTAATCAACAGTCCACAGTCATCATAGATGTACATTTTACCAATCAACAGTCCATAATCATCATAGATGTACATTTTACAAATCAACAGTCCACAGACATCATAAATGTACATTTTACTAATCAACAGTCCATAATCATCGTAGATGTACATTTTGTACATTTTACTAATCAAAAATCCACAGTCATCATAGATGTACATTTTACCAATCAACTGTCCAAAGTCATCATAGATGTACATTTTACTAATCAACAGTCCACAGTCATCACAGATGTACATTTTACCAATCAACAGTCCACAGTCATCATAGATGTACATTTTACAAATCAACAGTCCATAATCATCTTAGATGTACATTTTACAAATCGACAGTCCACAGACATCATAGATGTACATTTTACTAATCAACAGTCCACAGACATCATAAATGTACATGATAGCGACCAAAAGTCCAGTCTGCATAGTTGTAGATTATACAGAGATGCTAACAGGTTGCTGGATCACCATTTCTCTCTCAAAAAAAGCATTAGTCATGCAACTAATCAAATGCAGTGGGGGAAGGTTATACAAATTATATATGGTTTCTGTAATTTATTGTACCCAATGCATGCCTTGGTAGGTTGGTTTTTTTTTGTTTTTATTAAAGACAAAAATTAAAAATAACAGTTTGTCAATCGCAATCAAACTGTACTAAGGTAGATTTAGTGTTTGAATACCAGCATCTGTATGATTGAGATCTGTTGCAGCTTTTGCAGATACTATAGAGGGGTTCCTATTAAATTGTATCCTAGAGGGGTATGACAAACTGATCCATTGATCAGCAATAACAGAATTATAAAGAGTGTAACAAGCAGCGAGTTTTATGAACGTTGAAATGAGAGATGACCTACTTTTTTATGGTAAGATCATCTGCTAAGGTCGATACTTTAGAACAAGAGGAAAGTTCTCATATTCTGACATGAACTGAAGACATCACACAAACTAATGATATGGAAATAGTCTGCACCTCATCCACAGCATGTGGAAACAGGTGCCGAGATAAAGAGAAAAAAATGGAACCTAAATTCAAAGACACATTTTTGATTACAACCAGTTCAAGAAAGAACCAAAAATGGGGTTATGGTTTGTGTTTTCTGTTGAGAGTATAAGAAAGATGATCCATTCACAAATGAAAATTGTTGCACAGGTTAACCAGTGTTCTTAAATGGCTGCAAATTTAGCATACAGCTTTGTAACAAATGTGATCCTACATCAGAAATATCATAAGGACAACATGATCGAGTTGTGAAAAATAGTTTGCATATCATGAAGACCAGTTCCCTAATTTGTTTAGAAACAGCAGATTGTGAGAGGGGAGTTAGTTCACAAAACTGAAATGACACTGCTCGTAACATAAGAAACAGTGAATAAACTGATGACTCTTCAGATACAGTGAATAAACTGATGACTCTTCAGATACAGTGAATAAACTGATGACTCTTCAGATACAGTGAATGAACTGATGACTCTTCAGATACAGTGAATAAACTGATGACTCTTCAGATACAGTGAATAAACTGATGACTCTTCAGATACAGTGAATGAACTGATGACTCTTCAGATACAGTGAATAAACTGATGACTCTTCAGATACAGTGAATAAACTGATGACTCTTCAGATACAGTGAATGAACTGATGACTCTTCAGATACAGTGAATGAACTGATGACTCTTCAGATACAGTGAATAAACTGATGACTCTTCAGATACAGTGAATAAACTGATGACTCTTCAGATACAGTGAATGAACTGATGACTCTTCAGATACAGTGAATGAACTGATTCTTCAGATACAGTGAATGAACTGATGACTCTTCAGATACAGTGAATGAACTGATGACTCTTCAGATACGAGGGGGTCGTATAGACCATTTCCCATTTTTAGAGGCTGTCAAGAAGCAGAGAAGAATATTTGCCACTGCAGCAAACTAAATTTGGTATGCAGATACTTTGTATGGTTGTTGTCAAAGAAGTGATATAAAGTCATTAAATGCTTGTCTTAAATTAGGTATTCTCCCATTTGGCATTTTCCTGATTCCCACCCACCCATCTACCGCTCCACACATCCCCATAGGTAGGTGTGGGGGGGGACCTCCTCCTCTTAAGAAAATTTCTGGCAGCATCTGTGCATTATACTGACAAGCAGTCCCACACTGCAAGAAGTATGTGAAGGATTAAAGCCAACAAAATTAACAGCTGTCAGCTGGACCACAGACTAATACTAACAATGCAAAAGGTCATTTTATAGCAGTAATAAAATGTTAGTGTTCATTTTGATACTTTGGAAAATATTATAAGTATTTTTTGGGACACACATTCACAGTAAGGATTTTGGGAATGGGGGCGGGGGGACACGACACAAAAATTGCTTCCAATAATCAGTTCATAGATTTGATAATCAATCTTCCACTTTCAATCAACTGTCATGGTCATGAGGACCTATTCATTGCTCTAACCACTACCATCCATCCTTCACTCCATTATTTCTACTCTGTGATTTTAAAGATGTTTGATATTAAGGGATCAAGCTTTGTGTACCCATACACCACCATCAAGACATCAAGCTTTGTGTACCCATAGATCATCATTAAGGGATCAAGTTTTTTGACCTCATAGATCATCGTTAATGGATCAAGCTTTGTGTACCCATAGATCATCATTAAGGGATCATGCTTTGTGTACCCATAGATCATCATTAAGGGATCAAGCTTTGTGTACCCATAGATCATCATTAAGGGATCAAGCTTTGTGTACCCATAGATCATCATTAAGGGATCAAGCTTTGTGTACCCATACACCATCACTCTGTGACTTTACAGATATTTGGTGACTTTACAGATATTTGATATTAAGTAATCAAGCCGTTACATATATTTAATTTGTGTTGCTTGTTAGTTTTTTTTATTATTTCATTATATGCTATTGGTAATGTAATATTGTATCTAACTGCTGACTTTGTCCAAGATCAGTGACAATTTTCTAAACAACATTGGATAACTATTAGGATTATTATCATAAGCTGAGTCATGGACATTTGTATTTCTTCACATAGCTAGATCTTGTGTATGTGATGTGTCTCACATGCTTTATGGTAACAGACCATCTAATTGTTCTAGAACAATGAACCTTTGACCCTCATCTGGAATTCCTTTTCATGTCTTAGCTGTTTTGTAATTTTGTTTGCTGGAAAAATTAATTATTTGTGTTGTAAGATCTAAGCAGAATCAATTGTATTTATTGTTGTGTACAGCATTTCATTTAGGTTGGAATATATTTATTCAAATTATTTGATTCAAGTTGTTCTTCTCTGGAATTAAAAATTGCTCAAATTGACATTCTTGGAAATAGAGACTTGGATTTATAGTGAAATTCAAATAAGGATACATTCTTGGATTGTATTATTGTAATCCAGCAAAAGACTTGGCACATCACCATGACTCAGGCTTCTTCAGGCACATCAACACCTTCAGCATTGGATTTATTTTGGAATACCACTAAAGTTTTTTCAGAACTTTAATCATTAGGACTTGTGTTAGAAATTCTAGGATTATTTGGGATTTATTTCGCAATACCATACATTCTTTTTACATTTTTAATTTTGTATTGTAGGGAAATAAATTATTTCTTGAATTTTACAAAACTTGTTGCTTCTCACTCTTTTCTGTTACTTATTTTAAGACCATAGAGTTATAGTAACCCATACATCATCATGAAGAGATCAGGCTTTGTGTACCCATACATCATCATACCCATTCATAGCTCTAGTCTTGACACACTAATCATTCTTCTTACATCTGATACTAATGGTTTATAGTCCTCTTTTATCATTGCCTCTTTTATGCAACCAATAATCGATGCAAGGATGAGATGTTTGTCTAAATAAAGAGGTAAATGTTCATTTAATGTTGTGAAATAATTGTTGCTTTTCAATATTATAATAACAGATTTGTATATTGTTGCCTTCCATGGACTTATCTCCCTTCTCTCTATTGTCACCTTCCAGGGACATCTCCCTTTTCAAATCGATTAATTTTTGTTACTCCAGCATGGGGTAATAATGTCAAATTAGCATTCTGACTATCATGATGCAAAACTGTTTTGTTTTTGAGGTTTCTCTTATGCCGGTTACATGTGTAAGAACATCCTGTCAAAGCATACTTGTCCACATTTTTGTTAGGAGTTAATTAAACCTTTCTTCAACCCAACAGGTACAGTTTGGTCATGCAGGATCATGTGCAAATGCTGAAGCAGAGACTGCAGAGGTGAAAAACAAAGCTCTTCGTGAGGCAGGTGCCCATGTACCAAGAAGTTTTGATGAACTGGGAACACTTATCAAGTAAGATTGGTGTGAGAGTCAAATGTTGCACAATACTGTGGATTAAACATTTTCATGGGTGTATCCTACATACAGTGAAACTTTCCTCGAATTGTTCCCTCTAAAATCTGGCCTCAGAATAATTCCAATGTAGTGGAGCTGAAACACAGTGAAACTTACTTCAGATAGTCCCCTGCACAAAGTGGCTAAAGATTAATCCCAGCATAGTGGTGCCTAGACACCATGAAACTTCTGGTAGGTGATTCCCTGCAGAAACTGGCCACATATTAATCCCAGCATAGTGGTGCCTAGACACCATGAAACTTCTGGTAGGTGATTCCCTTCAGAAACTGGCCACATATTAATCCCAGCATAGTGGTGCCTAGACACCATGAAACTTCTGGTAGGTGATTCCCTTCAGAAACTGGCCACATATTAATCCCAGCATAGTGGTGCCTAGACACCATGAAACTTCTGGTAGGTGATTCCCTTCAGAAACTGGCCACATATTAATCCCAGCATAGTGGTGCCTAGACACCATGAAACTTCTGGTAGGTGATTCCCTGCAGAAACTGGCCACATATTAATCCCAGCATAGTGGTGCCTAGACACCATGAAACTTCTGGTAGGTGATTCCCTGCAGAAACTGGCCACATATTAATCCCAGCATAGTGGTGCCTAGACACCATGAAACTTCTGGTAGGTGATTCCCTTCAGAAACTGGCCACATATTAATCCCAGCATAGTGGTGCCTAGACACCATGAAACTTCTGGTAGGTGATTCCCTTCAGAAACTGGCCACATATTAATCCCTGTTTAGTGGAGTCTGGACACTCCCTCAGGTGATCCCACCTATAAACTGGCCACATAATAATCCCAATACTCTGGATCCTAAACACAGGAAAAGCCATCCTAATGTATTTTTATGTTTCATATCAACTTCTGTTGTCTGTGTTTTGTTTATATACCTGTAAGATTATATTTTATTTCTTTAATATATTCTGAATTGCCTGTTTTGTTATACACCCATTGTTATGATAGAATTAAATGTTCTTACTTTGATATACTCTGAATTGTCTGTGTTTTGTTACACACCTGTTGCTATGATAGGATTTCATATTCTTCCTCATTTTCTTCTCATCAGAGAGGTATATGACAATCTTGTTGCTGATGGCATCATAGTCCCCAAGCCAGAGCAAGCCCCACCAACAGTACCTATGGACTTTTCTTGGGCTAGGGTAAGTACAGGCATCATTATGGATGTACTTTGAAAAATTGTGAGAGGGAAAAATATCATGTGGAGGGAATTTGCAGCAGTAGAGAAATTTTAGCAGAATATTGGTCTCAGAGTAAGATTACAAAAATAAATCTTATAAAAATTTACTACTTTATATTTAATAACCTGTCTAGATCCATAGCCACTAATATATAACTAACCAAATTTAAAATCACTAGTTTTTCAACACAGTCGCCAGATTTTACCCAAGTAAAAGATATCTTCTGGGGTAACATCAGATAGACTTGATACTTCAGTCACATAGCTTTGAAGTAAAACCAATATGGCATTGAGTGTGTCATAACTTAGAAATTAAACCAATATGGCATTGACTGTGTCATTGCTAAAAAATTAAACCAATATGGCATTGACTGTGTCAAGAAGTAAAACCAATATGGCATTGTCTCTGCCATAGCTTAGAAATAAAACCAATATGGCATTGACTGTGTCATTGCTTAGAAGTAAAACCAATATGTCATTGTCTGTATCAAGAAGTAAAACCAATATGGCATTGACTGTGTCATAGCTTAGAAGTAAAACCAGTATGGCATTAACTGTGTCATAGCATAGAAATAAAACCAATATGGCATTGACTGTGTCATAGCATAGAAATAAAACCAATATGGCATTAACTGTGTTGTAGCATAGAAATAAAACTAATATGGCATTGTATGTGTTATATCTTGGATGTAAAACCAATATGGCATTGACTGTGTCAAGAAGTAAATCCAGAATGGCATTGTATGTGTCATAATTTAGAAATAAAACCAATATGGCATTGACTGTATCAAGAAGTAAAACCAATAAGGCATTTTCTGTGTCATAGCTTAGAAATAAAACCAGTATGGCATTGACTGTGTTATAGGATAGAAATAAAACCAATATGGCATTGTCTGTGTCAAGAAGTAAAACCAGTATGGCATTGTCTGTGTCGTAGCTTAGAAATAAAACTAATATGGCATTGACTGTGTCATTGCTTAGAAGTAAAACCATTATGGCATTGTCTGTGTCAAGAAGTAAAACCAATATGGCATTGACTGTGTCATAGCTTAAAAGTAAAACCAATATGGCATTGTCTGTGTCAGAAGTAAAACCAAAATGGCATTGACTGTGTCATAGCTTAGAAATAAAACCAATACAGCATTGACTGTGTCATTGCTTAGAAGCAAAACCAATATGGCATTGTCTGTGTCAAGAAGTAAAATCAATATGGCATTGACTGTGTCAAGAAGTAAAACCAATATGGCATTGCTCTGTCATAGCTTAGAAATAAAACCAATATGGCATTGACTGTGTCTTTGCTTAGAAGTAAAACCAATATGGCATTGACTGTGTCATAGCTTAAAAGTAAAACCAATATGGCATTGTCTGTGTCAAGAAGTAAAACCAAAATGGCATTGACTGTGTCATAGCTTAGAAATAAAACCAATACAGCATTGACTGTGTCATTGCTTAGAAGCAAAACCAATATGGCATTGTCTGTGTCAAGAAGTAAAATCAATATGGCATTGACTGTGTCAAGAAGTAAAACCAATATGGCATTGACTCTGTCATAGCTTAGAAATAAAACCAATATGGCATTGACTGTGTCAAGAAGTAAAATCAATATGGCATTGACTGTGTCATAGCATAGAAATAAAACCAATATGGCATTGACTGTGTCATAGCATAGAAATAAAACCAATATGGCATTGACTGTGTCATAGCATATAAATAAAACCAATATGGCATTGACTGTGTCATAGCTTAGAAATAAAACCAATATGGCATTGACTGTGTTGTAGCATAGAAGTAAAACCAATATGGCATTGACTGTGTTGTAGCATAGAAGTAAAACCAGTATGGCATTGACTGTTTTCATAGCATAGAAATAAAACCAATATGGCATTGACTGTGTCAAGAAGTAAAACCAATATGGCATAGACTGTGACATAGCATAGAAATAAAACAAATATGGCATTGACTGTCATAGCATAGAAATAAAACCAATATGGCATTGTATGTGTCATATCTTGAAAGTAAAACCAATATGGCATTGACTGTGTCAAGACGTAAAACCAGTATGACATTGTCTTTGTCACAGCTTAGAAATAAAACCAGTATATGGCACTGACTGTATCATGAAGTAAAACCAGTATGGCATTGACTGTGTCATAGGATAGAAATAAAACCAATAAGACATTGACTGTGTTAAAGCTTAGAAGTAAAACCAGTATGGCATTTTCCCTGTAATCATGTAGCACTGAAAACGGATGACATAATCTCACTATTATCTCATTTCTGGTTTTCAAGCACTAGAGTGATCTATAACAGGTCATGTGACTTTTGGTATAGAAAATTGGATATTCTCCTTGCTGAGGATATATACATATATATATATATATATATATATATATATATTACTAATGAACTACCTTTTGTCCACCACCTTTTTTATGAAAAAGAGGGGATATTAAATTATGTCTGTCCATTCCACTTTCATTCCCACACAATAACCATCATAATTATTGTTGAAATTTTCAGTCAAATTCAGAGTGTAAGATTCTTTTTGCTAGACCAAAGGACTTTGTTTCCTACACAGTAAATACCTATATTATTCGATTCAGCCAAATTTGGCAAGCTTCTTGACACTGATGAAACCATTGCAGAGTTCGTTTCACAGCTTTTTACATCATTTGGTGGAGTTATTGTCCCTGATTGATATTCGCACCCATTTTTTTTTTTGTTTCTGCATGGTAACTCCCTTAATTGTTATTGAATTTCAACCTTAATTAATATGGAACTTGACTTGCATGAGATTTGGCTGATTTTGATTATCAGTATTCTACATTGTTTAGCAGAATGTTATAAACAGTTCTTTATAAATGAGGCTAACAAAAAGCAGAGGACATCAGTACCTGGAATTTGCTATCCACACAGATATCACATCTGAGGTTTATTAATATCTGATAATAGTAAACAGTGTACATTTAAACAACAATAATTGCAGTTGCATTAGTTGAATAAGTGTAGGGAAAATTTCCCCATTGGTCAGAACATAAGCATGTGATCAGACCCAGTTGTGTTTATTTCTGTATAAACTATATGGAGAACTACTTTATACATCTATAAATAGAGTCATGTGCATAGTAACCAGTGTAAACACTGAGTTGGAAGGCATACACACAGCATGCCTTTAAAATGAACTAAAAACGCTGGGTTTATTTTGAAAATTTAATAAACTGAATTGACAGAATCAAATTACAAATCTTCAAATATTTCTGAAGATAAATAATTCTTTCTTTGATTAGGTTTGAGAAAAAAAACCCTGGGAAACTCAAAATCTGCCAAGAAGAGCATTGGGGCTATGTTGTACATCACTTACACTGTAGCTCATTAAAATGAATTTAAAACTTGAGTTAAATGGATATAGGGATTGGGAAGGGGGGGGGTTCAAAGAAGAGCATTGTAACAATTGGATTCACAGTCCTACAGTGTAAGATGCCGACCTTGATAGTTACAATGTTGGAAGGGGGGTAGAAATCCCGCTACTCCCCCATTGTAACTGTCATGGCTGATGTCTTGCACTGTTTGTCTGTTGGACTCCCCCCCCACCCAACTGTAACTATTTACTGATAGTCTTAATTTGATTTGTAAGTAACCCCTGTAGCTAGCCAAAACTGTTAATGAACATAAAAATGGATTTAAAGAAATGAAAATTGGTTACTCGCATATCTGGACAAGAACAATTCAGCCAAGTCACACTGAACTCATGAGAGCATCAAATCCAAGAGCCATTCATATGTCAAACAAAACAACACATCCTTTGCTTTAGATATTGAACTTCTACTCAGAACATGTGTGCCAGTTTAGATAGAATATTAAGACCATGCTGGAATGTTCAAAACCTTAGATTGCCTACCATTGGTAGAATTATTTGATTGATGTTGATATAGTTATCATGTTGCAGATTGAGAATCCCCTGTTCTGTATATAGCTATGTAGCAGATGCTCTCATCAAGAATTCATATGCTTAAATAAGGCTAAAAAACTGATAGAAGATATCTTAAAAAACAAAATAACAACAAAAAATAAACAAAATTATTAATAATTGCAATTATAAGAGTTTAATGTTTTTCTGAGTTTATTGTGGTATAAACTTTCAGTTGCTGACTCACACAGCTTACATAATGCCTTTCAGGCATTATTTGCTGTGTGGTTCGGCAACTGAGAGTTTATGCCTCAATAAACTCTGAAAAAAACATTAAACTCTTAAATAATTACAGCTGATTATGGTAAAAAAAATTACATTTAAATCACAAAAATTGCAGCTGATCATAGTAAACAGCGTACATTTAGACCACAATAATGGCAGCTGATTATAATAAACAATGTACATTTAAACCACAATATTGGAACTGATTATAGTAAACAGTGTAGATTCAAACCACAATAATGGCAGCTGATTATAGTAAACAATGTACATTTAAACCACAATAATGGCAACTGATTATAGTAAACAATGTACATTTAAACCACAATAATTGCACTGATTGTAATAACAATGTACATGTAAGCCATGATAATTGCACTGATTATAATAACAATGTACATTTAAGCCACAATAATTGCACTGATTATAATAAAGTACATTTAAGCTCTAATAATTGCACTGATTGTAATAACAATGTACATTTAAGCCATAATAATTACACTGATTATAATAAACAATGTACATTTAATCCACAATAATAACACTGATTATAATAAACAAAGTACATTTAATCCACAATAATAACACTGATTATAATAACAATGTACATTTAATCCACAATAATAACACTGATTATAATAACAATGTACATTTAAGCCATAATAATTACACTGATTATAATAACAATGTACATTTAAATCCACAATAATAACACTGATTATAATAACAATGTACATTTAAGCCATAATAATTGCACTGATTATAGTAACAGTGTACATTTAATCCACAATAATATCACTGATTATAATAACAATGTACATTTAAGCCATAATAATTACACTGATTATAATAACAATGTACATTTAAGCCATAGTAATTACACTGATTATAATAACAATGTACATTTAATCCACAATAATAACACTGATTATAATAACAATGTACATTTAATCCACAATAATAACACTGATTATAATAACAATGTACATTTAAGCCATAATAATTGCTCTGATTATAATAACAGTGTACTATAAACCTCAGTCATTGCAAGCTACTGTTGACTGAGGTACTTGTTAAAACAATCCACAGCAATTCAGTTTGCATAATTGTTTCTGTTGTATTTGATTTATTACATTATTTCTTCAGAAGAGTTTTGAAAGCATTGAGAGTTATGTTTCATGGATTGTGACATCCCACAAGGTTTGTAAAACAGGGTTGTTATATAATATTAATTTTATATCTGCTTGAGTCTTGACACTGTTATTTTAATCTTACTCGTGTTTTGCAGGAGCTTGGATTGATCAGAAAACCAGCCTCATTTATGACAAGTATCTGTGATGAGCGAGGACAGGAGCTGCTATACGCTGGCATCCCCATTACTGAAATATTCAAGGAAGATATGGGTATAGGGGGAGTTCTAAGTCTCCTCTGGTTCCAGAGAAGGTTAGGATGAGCTATCTCTGTTAGACATGCATGACATGCATGCAAACACACAGACACACACACACACACACACACACACACACACACACACACTCTGGTAAAATCTTTTCATACTATGCATCAATAATTATGATGCTAAGACAGTTCGTTCTGTGAGACCTCGCTCTGCCCTTTGCTGCCCTTTCACCATGGTATCTAGGTCATTTAACAGAGATTGTGCATTAACGTTTTTTTTAAGTGTTTTTTTTTTTTTACTTGTGTTTCCCAAACAATTTATACATTTTGTTCATGCTTTGATTGACTTGTTATGAAGCTAAGACAAATTTGTCCTGCAGGGTGCTTGCATGCCCCTTTGACCTTGGAGTGAAGGTCACAGTAATAGAAGATGTGTAGTAAGAAATGGTTAAATGTTTACATTTGCTTTTGTAAACCCCTTGACAAGCTGTTTATTTACACATGGGATGAATCAATATGAAGCTAAGGCAGTTCATTCTATCAGATTATGATTTGCCCCTTTGACCTTGGATCATGGTCACAGTTATAGAAAGTTTGCTTTTAAGGCTGTAATTTAAGGTTCAATTGCACATATTTCCTTCACTTCTTGATAAATGTATTCATTCTTAAATGAATGATTGTGAAGTTAAGACAATTCATTTTTTGTGACATGCTTGGTCATCCTTTTGACTTGAGGTCAAGGTCACTTGTTTTACACCAATGCATTGAATATGGGTTTGACATGATGACCTTGGCCTTCTTGTTAGCTTCTCAGGCTGTAAGACCAAGTAATCCAATGTGTGGTTCTTGTTTGGAGTCCCTCATGCATCTGTAAACAAATTTTACCTTCCGCTAAACTAACTTCAACCAAAAGTTTCCGGAAGCATCATATGAAGGCCTTTCAGGTTTGTGCTGCTAAAAGTAGACAGTTGTTTTAAAAAATGGACCTTTATACTGGAAATAGGAAAGCCATGTCAAACTCAATGGAGCATTATACTAGAAAAGGAATGCCATGTAAAACACAAGGGCATTGTTCTAGGAATAGGAATGCCATGTAAAACACAGGGTCATTATACTGGGGGAAAAATTCCAAATAAAACATGGGCATCATTCAAGCAATAGGAATGCCATGTAAAACACAATTGGGCATTAACAGACCTGCCAACCCTTACAACTTTGCCATAAGTCTTATGAAAATGACCCTTGAAATACAGACTTACAGAACGAAAGCAAAAACTATGGAAAAATGATTGTTGCTGAAAAATCCGGATAATTGGTTCATCCATGTTTGATTTGGATCTGGGTTTCATATTAGAACTAGTGGAATTTGTCAGGAAACCAGACTAACTTCACAGCAGTACCTCAGATGCTTTAAATTACACATATTTTTTCATGGAAAGCATCTGCATGATCAAACTGTTGCTTATAGAATATAGAAAAAATCAGCTGCCTTGCTGAGATGGCCTCGTTACGGTTGGCACGTCTGCATTAATCTAGGAATAGGAATGCCATGTAAAATACAGGGGCTTTATTCTAGGAATAGTAATGCCATGTAAAATACAGGGGCTTTACTCTAGGAATAGGAATGCCATGTAAAATACAGGGGCTTTATTCTTGGAATAGTAATGCAGATCTGCCAATCCTTACGATTTTGCCATAAGTCTTTGGAGAATGACCCTTAAAATACAGACTTATGGACTAAAAGCAAAAATTACAGAAATGTGATTGTTGCGGTAAAATCCAGGTAAGTAGCTCATCCGTGTTTGATTTCGATCAGCATTTCATCTTAGATTTAGTGGAGTTAGTCGGGGAACCAGACTAACTTTGAAGTGGTACCTCACATTCTTTAAACTGCACATAATTTTTATGCAAAGTGTAAGCATGATGCAACTGTTGATTCTTGATATGGAATCCAGCAAGTGATGCATGTTGAAGACGAAAGGGAAAAGAGTTAGTAATCAGTACAGAAGAATAAAAAGGGGTATTCAGATTCTTGTGAATAAAAATGGGAAGAGATACAATTACATTTATTGACATGTTGATTTGGGTATGTCTTGTGGCGGGAGATATGATTGCCGTCTTGATGGGAATTGGAAAAAAGATTCCAAGAATTATGTTGAGTTAAGAGATAGCAAAAAAGCCATTCAGCGACATAGGGTTTGGAACTGAAGTTTGTGCAACTGTACCAGAAGTAAATAATGTCTGTGTGTACTTTACAAGCTTTCCATTTGAACATAATGTTTACTGTCGCTGCATGTTTTGAATATTGCAGACCTGCCAGCTCTTACAATTTTGCTGTAAGTCTTAAGAAAATTACCCTTAAAATACGGACTTACAGCATACAAGCAAAAACCATGGAAAAATTATCCCTGCCGAAAAATCCAGATAATTGGTTCCTCTGTGTTTTATTTGGATCTGGGTTTCATATTAGAATTAGTGAAATTAGTTACGGAACCAGACTAACTTTACAGCAGCACCCCAGATGCTTTAAACTGCACCTATTTGTTCATGCGAAGCATCTGCATGATTAAATTGCTCATTATAGAATTTTTTAAAAATGGTGTCCCGAAAGTGATGAATGTTTAAGACGAAAGGGAAAATAAGCCTCTAGAAAAGCGTTAATAATCAACAAAGAAGAATAAAAAGGAATATTCAGATTCTTGTGAATAAAAGACGGAAAGGACACAATTATGTTTATTGAACATCACATGCCAGTTTGAGTACGTCTCATGGTGGGAGATATGATTGTTATTGTCATGTGAAATGGGAAAAGAATTTCCAAGAATTATGTCAAGTTGAGAGATAGCAACAAGCCATTGAGTTGCATAGGGTTTTGGAACTAAAGTTTGTGTAACTGTACTAGTGGTAAATAAGGTCTACGCATATTTTACAAACTTTTCAGTTGAACATAATGTTATCGTTGCTGCATCAAACTTTTAATTATGTTTTCCAGCTTTACAATAGCAGTTATTGATATTTTGTTACACCTTACTGAAAACTGGTCAATGTTATGGAAAAAAATCAGCTGCCTTACTGAAACGGACTCGTCGGGGTTTGCAGATCTGATATTGAACTTTCCAAATACTTGTTTTCCAACTTTACAATAGCAGTATATGATATTTTGTTAAACCTTACTGAAAATCAGTCAAACTTATGAAAAAAAAGCAACTGCCTTACTGAGACTGTCTTGCTAGGATTGGCAGGTGTGGTAATGCTATGTAAAACCCAGTGGGGCATTAATCAAGGAAAAGGAATGCCATGTAAAACACACAAGAATGTAGAGCAAAATACTTTATGACAGTATACTTAAAATAGCAATGCCAGATAAAACACAGGGGCATTATGCCAGGAATTAGAATGTCAAGTAAAACAGACATTTTCTAGGAAGCAGAATGCCAAGTAAAACACAGACATTATTCTAGGAATCAGAATGCCAAGTAAGAGACAGACATTATTCTAGGAATCAAAATGCCAGGTAAAATAAAACATGACATTATACCAGGAATCAGAATGCCAAGTAAAACATGGGCATTATTCTAGGAAACAGAATGCCAAGTAAAACACAGGCATTATTCTAGGAATCAGAATGCCAAGTAAAACACGGGCATTGTTCTAGGAATCGGAATGCCAAGTAAAACACGGGCATTATTCTAGGAATCAGACTGTCAAGTTAAAAACGGGCATTAATCTAGGAATCTGAATGCCAAGTTAAAAATGGGCATTAATCTAGGAATCAGAATGCCAAGTAAAACATGATGGAGCATTATGCTAGAAATGGGAATGCCAGGGAAAACATGGCAATATGTTTAATATGGGAATGCCAAGGAAAACATGGCAATTTGCTCAATATGGGAATGTCAGGGAAAACACAGCAGTATGCTGAATATGGGAATGCTAGGTATTATACAAGGGATCTAATTGTTTTTTTTTAACTTGGACATATAATCAACATGCAAAATAGGAAGTGCTTCAAGCTATTCAAGAATAATTATTTTTGAAGAAGGATCTTGTATAGTTTTAAAAGTATTTGTTATATCTTTGCTTAATTTGACAATTTTGTTTTCTTCTGAAAGGGAACTGATTCATTGTAAAAGGTTGATTAAAGCCTTTTACAGTGCTTGGGCACATTCAGTGAAAAAGCTTGATTAAGGCCTTTTACAATGTTTGCACACATTTAGTTTAAAAGTTTGATTAAGGCCTATTGCAATGTTTGGACACATTATTTTGTGTAAAAGCTTTATTAAGGCCTTTTGCAAAGTTTGGAGAATAATTTTACACATTCTATTCAAACCACATTTTTTTTATTATGACTTTATTTCAATATGATCTGAATAAACAGTCTGTGACAATTATATGTCTAGATAGAACTAAAAAGAAACAAAAGATTTCATGGAGCATGCAAGTTAGGCAGGACATTGCCTGCAATTGACTTTAGCTGATCTAGACATGTTCCTAGAGTTGTCTGGCATGACAGTACAGTATTACAGTCAGTGATATTTTGGTTGTTCTATTTGTGGCAAAATATTTTCATTTACAAAACAGTATTTCCATCCCCAAAGGACCTCTTGAAAATAATGGTGAGTCAGCTGTTTTAATGGATTAATCTTACAGATTGTTTCCTCTTGATTTATATTTTAGAAAACTGTTTATAACTGTATTGATTGTCTGGAAAAAGAAATCCCACTGTAAATTGAATATGCTGTTGCACAGAAATTAGCTCATTTATGTGTATTTGATGGGTATTTTTTTCAGGTTGCCAAAATATGCCACAAAGTTTATTGAGATGTGTTTGATGGTGACAGCAGATCATGGGCCAGCTGTGTCAGGGGCACACAACACCATTGTGTGTGCAAGAGCAGGAAAAGATCTTGTCTCATGTCTTGCATCGGGACTTCTCACAATTGTAAGTTGAACTGCTGTTTGACCAGACTATCCTGGATGTGAAAGTCAAATTAGGAAATGAGAATGAAGTATTAGACTGTATTTCAGATTTAAAATCCATATTAATAGATCTGTTAAAGTACTCAAAGGAAATTCTTGTAAGGTTATTTTTCCTGCCGAGTCTGCCATGTAAATACACTTTAAAACTCTTATGGTTGGCTTTTTTTATTTATGACAAATGATGCAAACATGTATGTAATATTGTCTGTCGCCATGTCGATACAGTGTAATGACAATTATTGCTCAATTTTTTGTTCTCTTATATGGTAGTCTTTGGTCCTGTGATCCAGAGATAGATTCAGGAAATTGTTAACCACGTAATCATTCGTTATTTCTTCTTAAAATACATTTCTTGATTATGATATTTTTGTTCTTTGTCTACCCAATAAATTCAGCCCTCTCAAGCAAACGAGATGGTACTATAGCTTATCTTCGAAATTGTCAGACATGAGTGATCTCCCTTTGTATCAAGGGCTTGGTGCCAAATTCTATCCATTCATCAGTTACTGCCTTTCTCAAGATATAGGTGATTTGTATAAATAGATTGTCACCAGACATGATATATATATTGAAACCTGTTTAGCAGGCACCTTCAATTAAGGATACCTCACAGTGGAAAACATCTAAGCTTCCCTTTTTTCTATTTGTTCACCCTGATATATCACTTCTTGTATAAAAAAAACCATGGATTGATTGATGAAGCTTTATTTCTTTTACATGCCACCCACTCATAATACATTGATCTCTCTCCTTAGAAGCTCCTCTCAAAAGAGGACACCCCAGTTATAAGGACACCCTGCCTGACACCAACTATATTTTTAAGCATTTTGTTCCCCCTCATGAAGAATCTATAACTAATCACTACCATAACATGATAAAAATCTACATATGTGATGAGCTAACATAACTTTATTATTTACAATTTGTATAATTAGATAGTCACCAAACAAGATAGATACATTGAAGCCAACCTTAATAAACACTTTCAAATACAGAATGACTCACAGTGGACAATTTTCTAAGATCTATTTTCTTATAAATTTACCTGCATATAAAAAGTCTCTTGTATAAAGGACATTGATTAATTGAAGAAGCTTTCTTTGTTATACAAGCCACCAGCTCATAATATGGTCTTTCGCTTGAGAGGTTGCTCACAAAAGAGGACACCTTCATTATAAAGTCACCCTGCCTAACACCAAATATATTTTAACCATTTTGTCCTCATAAGAGGTCAACCATTTTATAAGACTGCATTCTTTGAACAGAAAGGATGGCCTTTTAAGAGGTGTCCAATGTACAACAACTACACTGAAATACAGATACATACGTTTTATTGCCTCAACATTATTACCAAATGTCAAACTGAAAAAAACCCAACATAGACTAGGTAGCCAGTTATCTTATGAGGGCAGATTAATAAAAAGTCAGTTATTAATTAGAGATGAAGTTTTGATAACTGCATTATTAGAGGTCTGTTTATATTATTACATCTTCTTAACAAAAAAATAATTTACAAAATTGTATCCCATGGATGTCCTTTATATCGAGGTTTTGTTGTACAAATGATCAAGAGGTGCAATATACCTCCAGTGTGAAATCAAGAAATGTGTCAGATGAATGTAAGTCTTCAGCACCAGCTCTCATTTCATTGATTGATTGGGATTTAATGGCACACCAGCACTGTAAAGGCTATATTGTGCCACATATATGATTTCTGTATGAAAATTGCTTCTTGAGCATTCATTTCAAGGGAAAATAGAGATACAGTTGTTCCCCAATTTGCTTAAAAGTGTACCAATATATCCTTTTATGAGAATTTATTAAAACCTCATTATCTGATTGTGCTGGAGTACCCCGAAATGTTTGCATAGAAAGGAATTTTGATAATATATTGCATATTCAGGGGACATAGCTGTGATGATAAAAGTGTGATAGTCCAGAAGAATAAGATAAAGATAGGCAGATGTCCATTTTATTTCATAAGATTTCATCTCATGTTAATTACAAGAAAGTACACATTATAATTCTAGGGTGAGCGGTTTGGTGGGGCGCTGGACGCTGCAGCCAAGCAGTTTAGTGATGCCGTGGACAGTGGCCTGATTCCGATGGAGTTTGTGAACAAGATGAGGAAAGAGGGAAAGCTGATTATGGGAATCGGACATCGGGTCAAATCTGTGAGTTGTTTACTCATTAGGGTTCTATCCATTTGATTTTAAATTGTTATATTTTGGTGCATTTTAAAAGCATAATTTTAACTAGCTTGGAAAGCACTGACTCGCTTATACAGCATTGACTCACTTGTAAAGCACTGATACACCTGTAAACCATTAGCTCACTTGCAAAGCATCAGTGAGACATAGATATATCTCTTCCAGTGATGTTGTAGTTTGCATTTAGCTCAACCTCTTCAACACTGCTGTATATGTTGTCAAGTAAGATGATGGCTGCATTTGTCTTGTGGAGTTAAACCTTCCATGGGCAAAAGTAGGTTGCAGTTGCCTACTTTTTACACTTCATTGATTATCTTATCTTTTATAATTGGATAATTAACAATTTTTTGACAGTATTATATTTATGGTCATCAAATTTCTTATATGCATTCATCATGTGGGGTACTACTCATGGAATTTCTTGGATGCATGTATAGTCATGGAATTTCTTGGATGCATGTATAGTCATGGAATTTCTTGGATGCATTCATCTTGATGGGTACTACTGATGGGATTTCATGGATGTATTTTTGATGGGTACTAATGGAATTTCTTGGATGCATTCATCTTGAGGGGTACTACTCATGGAATTTCTTGGATGCATTCTTCATGAGTACTAATGGAATTTATTTGATTCATGTATGGTCATGGAATTTCTTGGATGTATTCTTCTTGAGGCGTACTACTCAATGGAATTTCTTGGATGTATTCTTCTTGATGGATACTAATGGAATTTCTTGAATGCATTCATTTTCAGGGTTACTACTCATGGAATTTCTTGAATGCATTCTTCTTGAGGGGTACTACTCATGGAATTTCTTGAATGCATTCTTCTTGAGGGGTACTACTTATGGAATTTCGTGGATGTATTTCTCGAGGGGTACTACTCTTAACAAGCATGAAGTAGATACTGTATTTGCTCTATTATAAATCACACACCCCTTTTTAGGGCTACTAAAGGCATATTTATCTTTGACCCTCCTGTACATTAGGGTGTATTATGCAGGCCAGATCCATCTGAAGGGGCAACTTGGCATCAGTGAGTCAGAGTTTCATTTTGGAAATATAAACAAGCTAAGTTGAACGGCTGGGTGGATAGGTCAAAGTCCAATAATTCATCCTGATTGTTCGATAAAGTTCTAAAATCTTCTGTCATTGTCAAGTCATTGTAAATCTTCATCTTGTTATCATAAACAGATTTATCAAATTTTGATGCATGCCACACTCTGAAAGCTATCCCTGCTTTGCATGAATCAAAGTTTTGGTAAAATATGTCAACATAAAAGCAAATATAGACAAAAATTGTGACCCAATATTCTTGCTCTTAACATTTTCAATGTTTTAAATTATTCTTTGGCAAATCTGGCTAGACATAGTATTTTATAGAGTTCTTATCATTTCATGGTGTGACCAAATTGTTGGCTGTCTTCTAAGACATGTTGTTGATGGTTTGCACTGATTTCTAACAAATCTCGTTGAAAAAACAACAAGATGTGTGAAAATTGTACATTACATTTTCAAGCAGTACCTAATATGTGCATGTAGTGCATCACATCTCAAGCTTTCCTTTACTGTGTGAAAATTGTGCATTACATTTTCAAGCTCTACCATTAGTTCCAAATGTATGAAAATTGTGCATTACATTTCTTTACCATTATTTCTTCATCCCACCTATCTAAATAAAATGATCCCTTTTTCAGATGGTGCGGGGAGTGGGAAATTTCCCCCTAAATGTTCAGTTTTAGAATTGACCCTAGATATTGCTGTCAGGTATATATGACAGTTCAGTATACCCATTTTTTATCTCGAGTATCAAACACTTGCATGAAATATATTATACCTATACCCATCTTTTATCTCGAGTATCACACACTTACATGAAATATATTATGCCTATACCCATCTTGTATCTTGAGTATCGCATACATGAAGTATGATATACCCATCTTGTATACCCATCTTGTATCTTGAGTATTGCAAACATGAAGTATGGTATACCCATCTTGTATCTTGAGTATTGCAAACATGAAGTATGGCATACCCATCTTGTATCTTGAGTATCGCATACATGAAGTATGGTATACCCATCTTGTATCTTGAGTATCGCATACATGAAGTATGGTATACCCATCTTGTATCGCATACATGAAGTATGGTATACCCATCTTGTATCTTGAGTATCTCATACATGAAGTATGGTATACCCAGCTTGTATCTTGAGTATCTCACACTTACATGAAATATATTATACCTATACCCATCTTGTATCTTGAGTATCACACACTTACATGAAATATATAGTATTCCCATCTTGTATCTTCATTTTCACACATTTACATATACATGTGAGTGCCTACATATATGACACATTTTTTGTTTTCAGATAAACAATCCTGATATGAGAGTGGTGATCCTAAAGGAATATGCCAAGAAGAATTTTCCTGCCACTCCTCTTCTGAACTATGCGATTGAGGTGGAGAAAATTACCACATCAAAGGTAAAATGTCAAAATATTCTTCTGACAGGACAGCTTCAGATGGAACATTTTATTATCTTTTGTGATTTGATAGAATTTACCTCTGTAACTCTGTGTCATTTGTGTGACTTTGAGTTCAAGCCCAAGAGGTTGGTATTTGGCTCAAGAGTCACTACTCAGCTAAATCATGGTGAGGGTGGAATTAACATGGGTGGTTCCTAGTTCCAGATTGAATCTATTCCAGTCACTAGCTAAGTGGACTTTGATCATGTGACTCATGGATAAGAATAAACATGCAGGTTCTAACAGACGTTGTCTGAAACACACACTTTGAATTTTCCATATTCTTCAATTTCTTAATAATATTCTTTACCAAACTGTTTAATGTGAAATGTGTGGCATAGTATTTACATATTTATTAATGTAAAATGTGTGATACAGTGTATATATTTTTTTGATGTCTTGCAAGAATAAACAGGAATGGATTTATGATTGCATTTCTTTCTTCTCATGCTGGATCATGTAGCAATTTCTGCCTAACTTTTCTGGATTGCATTACAATTTCTTTCTATTCATTGCTGGATTGCATTACAGTTTCTCTCTACACATTACTGGATTGCATTACAGTTTCTCTCTACACATTACTGGATTGCATTACAGTTTCTCCCTATTTATTGCTGGATTGCATTACAATTTCTCCCTATTCAATGCTGGATTGCATTACAGTTTCTCCCTATTCATTGCTGGATTGCATTACAGTTTCTCTCAACACATTACTAGATTGCATTACAGTTTCAATCTACACATTGCTGGATTGCATTACAGTTTCTCCTTATTCATTGCTGGATTGCATTACAGTTTCTCTCTACATATTGCTGGATTGCATTACAGTTTCTTCCTATATAGAATTGCATTACAGTTTCTCACTATACTGGATTGCATTACAGTTTCTCCCTATTTGTTAGAGCGTCCACCTTGGATGCGGGAGCTCGTGGGTTCAATCCCCGGCTGAGTCATACCAAAGACTTACAAAAATGGTACTAATAGCTGCCTCGCATGGTGCTCAGTATTAAGAGGTTAGTGTTAGGACTGGTCGGCCTGGTGTCGGGATAATGTGACTGGGTGGGACATGATGCTACATGTCTGTGGCATGATGCCCCAGTGTTAGACATCACTATAAACTGCCACACTGCAGACATCGTAGCGATATGACTGAAAAATTGTTAAATGTACACTAATAACCCAAATCACACACACACACACACACTTCTCCCTATTCATTGCTGGATCGCATTACAGTTTCTCCCTATACTAGACTGCATTACAGTTTCTCCCTATTTATTTCTGGATTGCATTACAGTTTCTCCCTATTTATTGCTGGATTGCATTACAGTTTCTCCCTATTCATTGCTGGATTGCATTACAGTTTCTCCCTATTCATTGCTGGATTGCATTACAGTTTCTCCCTATACTAGATTGCATTACAGTTTCTCCCTATTTATTGCTGGATTGCATTACAGTTTCTCCCTATTTATTGCTAGATTGCATTACAGTTTCTCCCTATTCATTGCTGGATTGCATTACAGTTTCTCCCTATACTGGATATCATTACAGTTTCTCCCTATTCATTGTTAGATTGCAGTACAGTTTCTCCCTATACTGGATTGCATTGCAGTTTCTCTGTATTTATTGCTGGATTGCATTACAGTTTCTCCTTATACTGGATTACATTACAGTTTCTCCCTATTTACTGCTGGATTGCATTACAGTTTCTCCCTAGACTGGATTGCATTACAGTTTCTCCTTATACTGGATTACATTACAGTTTCTCCCTATTCAATACGGGATTGCATTACAGTTTCTCCTTATTCATTGCTGGATTGCAAAACAATTTCTGACTATGCATTGATGAAGTTTCTTAATCCGTCTGGATTGTTTTCAGTCATCTACACTTGGGATTTACCATTAGCTCAATTTCTCTGCTTCCTTTCTCTTCATTAGCTATGTAACTTGATATTAAAATGCATCATCGAAATATAAGGTTCAAACAAAATTAAGTCACTGTGACTTATATTTTGTGCTCTACCAGTTAAAGTTCTGTTTTACATTTTGCGCCATTTCTTAGACAACCTTTGCAATCCAACCAATGTTTTTCTTGTTATTGCTATGAATGTGTAGCTGTTTTTCTGAAGCCACACACATTTGTGAATTATGATCCCCATTTAAATGACTCCTTGCTGTTTCTTTTTTAAATTACTCACATCTCTGAAATGACTTAAGAACATAAATTAAATGTGAAAAATTGATCAGTATATCACTTTTTAATTATCAATATAACCATTAGAGTATCAATACAAGAAGATACTTTCAGAGAGAAACATTACAGTAATTTATGTATGAGAGTATTTTATATTACATCTTTAATAATACATTTGACTCTAAAATAAACTTTGGATTTTAAAATGATCCATAAATAAATGATGGACAAAACTGGTGCTAATGCTGATTTTCAGTCATATCAGTATATGTAATATAATTGGCTTCTGGTCATATCAGTACGCATAATGTAATCGGCCGTGTACAGTCATATCACTATACATGATATAATCAGATGTGTACAGTGATATCAGTATACATGATATAAACTGTATACAGTTGTATAATTGTGCATGATATAATAGACTAGTTATATCAGTATGCATAATGTAATCGGCTGTGTACAATCATGTCACTATACATGATACAATAGAATGTGTACAGTGATATCAGTATACATGATATAAACTGTATTCAGTTGTCTAATTGTGCATGATATAATAGACTAGTCATATCAGTATGCATAATGTAATCAGCTGTGTACAATTATGTCACTATACATGATATAATATGATGTGTATAGTGATATCAGTATACATGTCAGTATGCATAATGTAATAGGCTGTGTACAGTAATATCACTATATATGATATAATAGACTGTATAGTGATATCACTATACATGTTATGATAGACTGTGTACAGTGATATCAGTCAGTATAGATGATATAATAGGATGTCTTGTCATATCAGTTGTTACGTATTGGTTCATTCAAAAGTAACAAAAGAAAAGAGTGAAGACAACAAGCTTTGTAAGTTTTAACAAAATTAATTTATTTCCCTAGAAAACATGGTGAAAAGGTGAAAATATGAAATAGGATTTACGGTTTGTGAAGAAAATCCAAATATTTATCCTAGTACTGAAAAAATACAAGTCCTATCACTAAATAATTTTAACTGAATCCAAGTTCGAATCTTGATGACATCCCAAGATGGAGGATGATGACGTCAGATGAAGTCTTTACACAAATGTCCAGAATTTCACATTGAACCACAATTTGTACTGTATTATTCCAATTTAGAATGAATTTCACTGAATGTCTTTGTCCTAAACCACTTGTGTAGTTCTCCAGGGAAACATAAATTATTATTTAAGAAGTAGATGAACTCCTATAGCAGTCATCTATAACAAGACACATCTCAAGCTCTACAGATGTAAAGAAAAATAAACTCTTTCCAGCACAAGAAAAATAATACCTTCTTCTCAAGGTATAAGAACGACTCTGACTATTTCACAGGGACCTAAGTGTTTTTAAACCGAAGCAAAACGTCATTTCATGCACACACACGAAGAACGCATGGTTATTTCATCATCTAACCATCGCAGTACACGATGTAATCACGTAGCCGATAGTCATATTTACGTTCTAAATAAACACGATGTTTCTTTCAAAAATATCAGATCTCGTGAACATAATCATCATCATAATAAAATATGATACAAAAATGAAATAAAAAGAATTCAAATTTTAACACAAAAGTAATTAAATTACATGGTCGTAACACAGTATACATGATAGAATGGGCTGTATACAGTCATATCAGTATACATGATAGAATGGGCTGTATACAATCATATCAGAATACATGATAGAATGGGCTGTATACAGTCTTATAAATGTACACGATAGAATGGGCTGTCTAGTCATATCAGTATACATGATGGAATGGGCTGTATATAGTCATATAATGGGCTGTCTAGTCATACAGTAGAACTTTGATTATCCATCAGGGTGCAGGGCCGAGACCATGACCAATAAGAGAATAGATGGATAATAGAATATGTACATTAAAAATAATATACAATAGACCTCATCATCAAAAAATCATAATATCTACATATAGATATACCTGTTTTTAATATTTTGATGTACAATGCCCTGATGGTTAACAGAGACTGATGGTTAATAGGGTGACGGATAATCGAAGTTCTACTTTATCACTGTGCATGATAGAATGGGCTGTTTATAGTTATATAGAATGGGCTGTATACAGTCATGTCAGTATACATGATAGAATGGGCTGTATACAGTCATGTTGGTATACATGATAGAATGGGCTGTATGCAGTCATGTCAGTATACATGATAGAGTCAGCTGTACACAGTCATGTCAGTATGCATGATAGAATGGGCTGTCTAGTCATATCGGTATACATGACAGAATTGGCTGTCTTCAGTCATATCAGTATACATAATAAAATGGGCTGGATACAGTCATACCAGTATACGCAATATGCATGATTCTAATCTGATCCTAAATTCATTAGAATAATGTTGTGATATTCTAAACTGATCCTAGATTCATCAGAATACTGTTGTGGTGTTCTAATCTGATCCTAGGTTCATTAGAATACTTTGTAGTATTCTAATCTGATCCTAGATTCATCAGAACACTGTTGTGGTGTTCTAATCTGATCTTAGATTTATTGGAATACTGTTGTGGTGTTCTAATCTGATCCTAGGTTCATTGGAATACTGTTGTGGTGTTCTAATCTGATCCTGGATTCATTGGAATACTGTTGTGGTGTTCTAATCTGATCCTGGGTTCATTGAAATACTGTTGTGGTGTTCTAATCTGATCCTAGGTTCATTGGAATACTGTTGAGGTGTTCTAATCTGATCCTAGATTCATTGGAATACTGTTGAGGTGTTCTAATCTGATCCTAGGTTCATTGAAATACTGTTGTGGTGTTCTAATCTGATCCTAGGTTCATTGGAATACTGTTTTGGTGTTCTAATCTGATCCTAGGTTCATTGGAATACTGTTGTGGATCTTAAATCTGATCCTGGTTTCATTAGAATACCTTTAACAAGAACAACATTCTTATCTCTTTAATTTTTCTGACAAGAATTATGAGGGCTGTTATATTTAAATCTACCTAGAAGGGCAGGGGGATACATTTTCTTTTAGGAGTAATCTAGAAATGTACAGAGAAAAAGCTACCATCCCCATCCAGCAGGTAGATTTAAATGGAATGGCTCTAATAATAAATACCCACAGAAATATTTTAGAAATGGATCAACTTTTTAAACAAATACTGCAAGTCTTTTATGGCATTTTTACTGATATTTTTCTTTGTTTCCCATCATAGAAGCCCAATCTGATATTGAATGTGGATGGATTTATTGGTGTGGCATTTGTTGATCTGCTTAGAGAATGTGGTTGTTTTACCAGGTGAGTGTTATGCATCTTAAACTTATTTGTCTTCTTCAGAATGACCAGACATTTTTTGTCTTAACTGGGAATGACTAGACATTACTTGGCTTACCTGCAAATGGCAAGACAATATTTGTCTGTCTTGGAAATTCAAGACATTATTTGTCTTACCAGGGAATGTCCAAAAATTATTTGTCTTACTTGGAAATGGCAGGACATTATTTGTCTTACTTGGAAATGGCAAGACATTATTTATCTTACCTGGAAATGACAAGACATTAATTATCTTACCTGGAAATGGCAAGACATTAGATATTACTTTTCTGGCAGTAATAGCAGCAGTGTCAATATGAAAAATGTGTATTTTAAAAGTCACATATTCTACATCATTGGTTGTATAATACTGTATATCTAAAGTGTGTACTAAGTATATGCTTAAGTTCCTGTCTCACCGAAGTTTGTACTATGATATGCTGAAGGTTCTGTCTCACTTATGTTTGTACTATGAAATGCTTGAAGGTTCTGTCTCACTTCAGTTTGTACTATATAGTAAGCTTCAGGTTATTTTCTAACCTGTCTAAATTTGTACCATGATGTGCTTGAAGTTACTGTCTCACATGTCTAAGCTAGTACTATAATATGGTTTGATTTTCTGTCTCACCTACCTGAGCTTGTCCTATGATATGCTTGTTCTAGCTCACCTGCCTAAGCAAAAAGCTGTCATTCTCGCCAAATTCAAAGCTCAGACAGAATATCCACAGAACCCATGTTTTGCATAAACAAGATGCTTTTATTAATCGTTAACATTATTCTTTGCATGAGGTATTTCCCTCATCTTGCTTGTATCCAACCTAGCTTCAGTTTTACAAACATTAGAGTAAAAAATTAAGCCGCTTGATTGGTCAGTTTTAAGTAAGTCTTAACTTTGAGCCAGTTGGATGCACATTTTAGACTTAATCTGTAAGCTAGAATCTATGTTCTGTTGGTGAATTCTGGACCTGGCCTGAAGATCACCAACAAAACTCTTATATATACTTAAATTTAAGTTTAGAATCCAGTAGTCTGATAGGGTAAAATGTCTGACTTCGACTTTACCAATCAGATGTCTTCAATCTAGACTATGTTATGTTGGCCAAATGTAGACCAGATCATTGTATTTTAGACTTAAATTTGTGAATAACGAGCCAAGTCATGTTTAGTGCTGAAATTTTGTGTCTTTCTGGGTTGCCCTTGACTTAGTTTCGCATCTGTTCAAAGCACTTTTTGGACCACATGTAATAAACTAAATGCTGGTTAAATTCTGTTTGTCAGATGATCATGACCTGCATTTTTCGTTATTAGTCATCCAAGTGTTAACTTGACAATATTGTAAAAATTGTAATAACTTGAACATGTTGTAAAAATTTTAATAACTTGAACATGTTGTAAAAACTATTAACTTGAACAGACAGAAAGTAATCAGAGCCAACCTAACTGCCAGTCAGTGTCCCATTCAAGTTAAGGCTGAAGCAAACAGAAATAGATTCCACCATACCAGTTCTTAATGTGACCTATGTACAATTGTGTTACTGAATATACTTGTCCTTTTTTTGAGTGAACTTTATTAACAAAATGCCATTAACCTTGCTTAACATTAAGTTTCTGGAACAAATGCCATTAACCTTGCTCAATATGAAGTTCCTGGAACAAAATACCATTAATCTGGCTTAATGTGCAATTCTTGGTGCAAAATACCATTAACCTTGTTGAATATGAAGTTCCTGGAACAAATACCATAAACCTTATCTTGGTACAAAATACCATTAACCCTGCTTAATGTGCAGTTCCTGGAACAAATACCATTAACCTTGTTTAATATGCAGATCTTGGAACAAATACCATTAACCTTGCATAATATGCAGTTCCTGGAACAAAATACCATTAACATTGCTTAATATGCAATACCTGGAACAAAATACCATTAACATTGCTTTATATGCAATACCTGGAACAAAATACCATTAACATTGCTTAATATGCAATACCTGGAACAAAATACCATTAACATTGCTTAATATGCAATACCTGGAACAAAATACCATTAACATTGCTTAATATGCAATACCTGGAACAAAATACCATTAACATTGCATAATATGCAATACCTGGAACAAAATACCAATAACCTTGCTTTATATGCAATACCTGGAACAAAATACCATTAACATTGCATAATATGAAGTTCCTGGAACAAAATACCAATAACCCTGCTTAATATGCAGTTCCTGAATCAAATAAGATTAACCTTGTTTAATATGCAAATTTTGGTAAAAAAAAATACCATTACCTCTGCTTAATATGCAATTCCTGGAACAAATACCATTAACCTTGCTTAATATGCAGTTCCTGGAACAAATACCATTGACCTTGTTTAATATGAAGTTCCTGGAACAAAATACATTTAACCTTGTTTAATATGAAGTTCCTGGAACAAATTTTATTAACCTTGTTTAATATGAAGTTCCAGGAACAAATACCATTAACCTTGTTTAATATGCAATTCTTAGAACAAATACCATTAACCTTGTTGAATATGAAGTTCCTGGAACAAATGCCATTAACCTTGTTTAACAGGCAATCCTTGGAATAAATTACCATTACTGTTGTTTAATATGAAGTTCCTGGAACAAATACCATTAACGTTGTTTAACAGGCAATTCTTGGGACATGATCAGACTACCATTTATACTCACCTACAAGTCCAACTGCAGATAACATAGACCTTGATTTGTTATCATATAATGTGTGTTGGTTGTTCTGCTGATTACTTCTAACAAATTGCATAGACCCAGATCTGCTGGCACAGCAGATCTGGGTCTGTTCACTTTACTTTTGGACTCAACTTATAAGTAACTACATATGGTATGATATAACACAAGTACATGTCAACCATATCATATGACTAAACATGGGGCTAAGTTGGGGCCATACAGGTATCACATGACTAAAAATGGGATCAGGTTGGGGGCATATAAGCAGCCATATCACATAACTAAAACTGGGGCTAGATTGGGGCCCTACAGGTATGACATGACTACAAATTGGGCTAGTTTGGGGCCTTTCAGGTATATATCATGTGACTAAAAATGGGGCCATACAAGTAACCATATCACATGACTAAAAATGGGCCTAGGTTGGTGCCATACAGGTATCACATGACTAAAAATGGGGCTAGGTTGTGGCCATACAAGTAGTACTTAATGTCTGAGGCCGTCTTAATATTGTAAGGAGGTCATGTGTATATGGCCAACACAAGTCAATATGATTTACCATAAATGTGTGATGGAGGTCATGTGTATATGGCCAACACAAGTCAATATGATTTACCATAAATATGTAATGTAGGTCATGTGTATAAATGTGTAAGGGAGGTCAAGTGTATTGCCAACACAAGTCAGTATGATTTACCGTAAATGTGTAATGGAGGTTGTGTGTATATGGCCAACACAAATCAGTATGATTTACCATAAATGTATAAGGGAGGTCATGTGTATATGGCCAACACAAGTCAGTATGATGTACCATAAATGTGTAATGGAGGTCATGTGTATATGGCCAACACAAGTCAGTATGTATGACTTACCATAAATGTGTAATGGAGGTCATGTGTATATGGCCAACACAAGTCAGTATTATGATTTACCATAAATGTGTAATGGAGGTCATGTGTATATGGCCAACACAAGGCAGTATGATTTACCAAAAATGTGTAATGGCGGTCATGTGTATATGACCAACACATCAATATGATTTACCATAAGTGTTTTCACTTTTGTATGGTTCTTAACATTGTGACATGGGTTAGATAAATTTCCTCTGCAAATCTAATTTTAAAAACAAAAATACCATGAAAAAGACATGTAACAGTCAAAGAAATGTTGGAGGAAAGGAATACAGATTTCATTCTTTTATTTCAGAGAAGAAGCCCAGGAGTATATTGATATTGGTGCACTGAATGGTCTGTTTGTACTTGGCAGAAGTATGGGATTTATAGGTAATTGTCTGTCTGTCTGCCAGTTGGTTAGTGATACCTTTTTCTGCACATCCATCTGCCCATTCATTGCATACTCCACAACAACACTGACAGGACCTATAAAGATACCCTTGTCTGCACTTACCTCCAACCATCTGCCCATTCATTGCATGCACCAGAACAACACTGACAGAGCATATAAAGACACCCTTGTCTGCACTTCCCTTCAGCCTTCTGCCCAGTCATTGCATGCACCAGAACAACACTGACAGGGCATATAAAAATACCCTTGTCTGCACATCCCTCCAGCTATCTCTCCAGTTATTGCATGCACCAGAACTACATTGGCAGAGCATATAAAGATATCCTTGTCTTCATATCCCTCCAGCCTTTTGCCCAGTCATTGCATGTGCCACATTGACAAAGGCAGGGTTCCCACACCTTCCTGATTTTTAAGGAGGACCTGGAATCCAACTGGATTGCCATATCTACTGGGTCATGAATGCCATGTGTATGGGCCATGATTGCCATATCTACTGGGTCATGAATGCTATATTTACTGGGCCTTGAATGCCGTATGTACTGGGCCATGAATGCCATATTTACTGGGTCATGAATGCCCTATTTACTGGGTCATGAATGCCATATTTACTGGGCCTTGAATGCCATATCTACTGGGTCAAGAGTGCCATTTTTACTGGGTCATTAGTGACATATATCTACTGGTCATGTATGCCATATGTACTGGGCCATGAATGCTACATGTACTGGGTCATAATTGCCATATGTATTTGGCCATGAATGCCATATATACTGGGTCATGATTGCCATATGTACTGGGTCATGAATGCCATATGTACTGGGTCATGAATGCTATATCTACTGGGTTATGAATGCCATAAGTACTGGGTCATGAATGCCATATATACTGGGTTGTGAATGCCATATGTACTGGGTCATAATTGCCATATGTACTGGGTCATGATTGCCATATGTACTGGGTCATGAATGCCATATTTACTGGGTCATAAATGCCATGTCTACTGGGTTATGAATGCCATATGTACTGGGTCATGAATGCCATATATACATGCATCGTGAATGCCATATGTACTTGGCCATGAATGTCATATCTACTGGGCCTTCAATGCCATATGTACTTTGACATGAATGCCATATCTAATGGGTTATGAATGCCAGATGTACTGTTTCATGATTGCCATATTTACTGAGTCATGATTGCCATATATACTGGGCCATGAATGCCATATATACTGGGCCATGAATGCCATATTTACTGGGCCATGAATGCCAAATCTACTGGGTCATGAGTGCCATATGTACTGGGTCATAAATGCCATATGTACTGGGTCATGAATGCTATATCGATTTGGTCCTGAATGCCAAATGTGACCATGGGCCATAATGCCATTGTGTTAGATCTTATATAAATGCCATATGTACATGAATGCTATATTTTACCAAATCTGGACTTTATTTTAATTAGATTTTTGATACTTTTTTCACTAATCAGTAAATTGTTTTCTTTCCTTAAAATTATTTTGTCACAGATCAAAATAATTTGCAAATCTTGTGATTTTGCTTCAACAGAACATATTCATGTGCAGTGCTTTTATTCTGCAATCCTAATATTGAGTTGTGAAATTAATTGAGGCTTTGTGTTTGATATTATTGCTAATTATAGGTAGGTCCTATTTATTTCATTTTTCTCAGCATAAAAGGGTCATATTAGGGATTCAGTTTAGAAGTAGAATAGACCATTATATATTAATTCATCTTTATGCATTTGCTGTAGTAATGGCAGCAAGGGGCGTAGGGGTCAATATATTTTGGGATCGATATCATTAAATAACAAAACTATGATCTGTTCTTTGAAAGATCTTTGTAGTTTAAGGATTTGTAGTCTTTCTTCATACTATCAGTTTAGAATTTTTCTAATAGTGAAAATTATTGAATTTATTGAATTGAAAATTTCATAATTGCTACTCCCCACATCAATTTTTCTTCATGAATACATGTAACTAAGGAAACAACAAATATGGGAAATTTCATGCCCTTAAAATTCTTGTCTCTCATACATAACATTCATTAGTTGTCCAGACTATTTGCATATTAATCAGTACATTTGGTAATTAGGTTGTTTGTGGTACTTTATTAATTTTACCAATAAATTGACAAGAAAATTTATTTCTGCATAGCTTTTGCATGCCAGATATGTAACAATATATGTCTATCGCAAAATGAGGCAGATGTCTAATGTTGTATCTCTGGTTTTATACCAGTCTGTTCAATGAACAGAAGTATAGTGATGAATTTAGATAATGGGCGTTGGAGTAGATGTCATCAACATTTTTTATCGTTAGTGATACAGTATAAATGTGCAACTTTATTGTGACTTGAGGTATCAAAATAGCTTAGAAAATATAGTGTGGGTTTTATATTTTATATTGCCTTATTCCAGGTTGTAGCAGTTTATCTGGGATTCTAACAACTTGTAAACAGAATGTTTTCATTTTGTTGTGCAAATGAGTGTTGGCAAGGACTTGTAGTAAAACAAACAAAAATAGACCAGCAACAAATTGGACACAGAGTTTGCCTAAAGCAGTCCCACTGTCATTTTCATCTACTGAATGAACAAAATAGTGTTGATTTTGGATTGCAATGGTTGTTTTACTGTTGAATTAACTGATAAATGTTAATTGTTATATAGGTTACAATGACTGATTTGGTGTGTTTGATAGAAAAGTCCTTCATTAGCTGCTTAGTTTGAAGAAAATACAGGACAAATGGTTATGCACATGTTATAATGTGAAAAAAAATTGATGAATTTGCAAAGAAACATGTTTGAAATCAACTGATTTCTTGGGATGTTTTTCTTTTCTGAAATGAAATTAGGCCTAATTGAAGATAAGTATATGTATTTCAAAATACTCTCTCTGTTAGAATGTTCTTGCCAACGTTTGTTTGGCAGAGTTCAATGACTGCGTATTTATTGAACATTTTTGTTTAAAGATTTGTTTTGATGGTTATGAATTCTTGTGTTTTCTTAGCCTAACTTGAAGTTACAGTTAATATTGTAATAAATATTATTCTATAATGGAAAAGGTAAGTCTGTGTCATGTTGTAATACATATCATTCTATAATAGAAAAGGTAAATTCCTGTCATGTTGTAATAAATAACATATAATAGGAAAGCTAAATCTGTCACATTGTGATACAATCATTTTTCATTGTGCTTAGTTCACTATGTCCATGTGAAATAAGTAATTATGTTTGACCAAAAAGCAGTTGACAGTGAAGAACAAATCTCTGCATTTTACAGGTTTTTTTTACATTATGAAGTTTTAGTAAATCATGACATAAACATTGCTTTTTTATTTTTGTGTTTGTTTCATGTGTGGCAGTTTGCAATATAGCTTAAACCCCACTTGCAAAATATTTATCATCAAGCTTCTTGTAGCTTGCCAGGTGATTGGGACCAAACTTGTTTGACATAGTTATTGTGCATGTATATTTCATCCTAATGCTGTGTCATCTTATATAATCACTATTATTTTACCTGGTGCAAAATAGTTTAGAACATTAATTGGTCAAAACCTTGAAAATAGTACTTGTTTACACTAAGAGGTGTTTTTGATATTAAGAATAGCGTTGGAAATGTAAAACCACTATTATTGTTAGTGCCATGCTTTCACATTATATTCATGATCAGCAATAAAATTGTTTTAGACAAAGTTTATGTGTAGTTTGTTAGTGTGTTCAGTGACAGTTTCTTATTTAATAAGTAGACAGTTTATGTGTGATTAATGTATTCAGTGACAGTTCCTCATTTAATATGTAGACAAAGTTTATGTGTGGTTAGTTAGTGTGTTTAGTGACAGTTCCTCATTTAATATGTAGACAGTTTGTCTGGTTTGTGAATGTGTTCAATGATAGTTCCTCATTTGATATGTAGACAGAGTTTATGTGTGATTAATGTGTTCAGTGACAGTTCCTGATTTAATATGTAGACAGTTTATGTGTAGTTTGTTAGTGTGTTCAGTGGCAGTTCTTCATATGATATTTAGACAAAGTTTATGTGTGGTTAATGTGTTCAATGACAGTTCCTCATTTAATATGTAGACAGTTTATGTTTGGTTGGTTTGTTTTGTTCAATGACAGTTCCTAATTTTAAATGTAGACAGATTTATGTGTGGGTTGTTAGTGTGTTCAATAACAGATCCACAGCTAATATATAGACAGAGTTAATGTTTGATTTGTTCATGTGCTCAATGACAGTTCTTCACTTAATACATAGACAGAGCTTCTGTTTAGTTATTGTGTTCAGTGATGGTTCCTCAGTTAATATGCAGACAGAACTTATTTTTGGTTTGTTAGTGTGTTCAGTGAGCATATGTTTGGTTTGTTATTGCATTCAGTGATAGTTTCTTGGTTAATATGTAATGAAAGGGTGTTGCATCAAGTTCATATGAATTCAAAAGTTACATTGTAAGATTCATAAGAATCTGGAAATTTGAAATTACAGGGATTATTAGTTGTCCTACTGAGGGCAAGATAAATTTTTCAAGGTTTTCATAAAATTGGTAGGGCCTATAATGTTACCATTGACTGTTAAGTCTATCTGTGTTCCATGATGCTTTTAATATCAGTTTTCCGGTACTGTCATGGGGCTTTGTTTTCTATGATTAATGTTGATTTTAGGCACTGTCATGGGGCATTTGTCTTCCATGATGCATTTAATGTCAGTTTTCAGGTACAGTTGTGGGGCATTTGTCTTCCATGATGCATTTGATATCAGTTTTCAGGCACAGTTGTGGGGCATTTGTCTTCCATGATGCATTTAATGTCAGTTTTCAGGCACAGCTGTGTGGCATTTATGTTTCACAGTGCAATTAATTAATGTCAGTTTTCAGGCACAGTTGTGGGGCATTTATGTTCTATGATGCATTTGATGTCAGTTCTCAGGCACGGTCATTGAGCATTTGTGTTCCATGATTAATGCCAGTATTCAGACACTGTTGTGAGGCATTTATGTTCCATTAACACATTTTTTGATGTAAATTAATTTCATAACCAATATTTTATTTCTTTACAAAGGATTGAATCTTAAATGATAAGTATGGATGCCAAAATTTTATGTTGGTGGAATGAAATTGGTGTGTTTTAAGAAGTACAAAGTGTAAGTTGTTTAATTCACATTTCTTGAGATGCACAGTAATTCTCAGCCCCAATCGTCCATAAGTTTCTGATTATAAATGTGTATGATACAGGAGTGTCCATAACAGTTTCTGAGTATAAATGTGTGTAATACAGGGGTGTCCATAACAGTTTCTAAGTATAAACATGTGATAACAGGTTTTTCCATAACAGTTTCACAGTATAAACGTGTGTGATACAGGGATGTCTGTAACAGTTTCACAGTATTAACATGTGTGATCTAAAAGTGTAACAATTTCTGAGTATAAATGCATGATACAGGACTGTCCATAACATGTTTTGAGTATAAACCTGTGTGATACAGGGATGCCCGTAAAAGTTTTGGAGTAAAAGCGTGTTTGATACAGTGTCCAAAACAGTTTCAGAGTACAAATATGTGTGATAAAGGAGTGTCCATAACAGTTTCTGAGTTTAAATGAGTGTGATACAGGAGTATTCATAACTGTTTTTGAGTATAAACGTGTTTGAAAGATAAGAGTTTTCAAACATACATATATTTGTTCGTTAAAACCACTTTGGTGGAAGTTAGATACAGCAACATGCATGTATATATGTATGGCACTGTTTTCATCACCAAGTCCATCCCAATCTTAACATTAACATTAAAGTTCAAGTTTTGTAATTTCCTTTCATTTTCAATACCATTTGATCCCACCCCTTTCGGACTTGGAATATAGCTTCAGGATGGGCTCAACTTGGAGGCCGTGGACAGCCTCTTGTTTCTACCTCAGTTTATATATATATATATATATATATATATATATATATATAGTCTAAAAGTCGTACATTTGAAAAAGGACAGAAAGCAAGTTAAAAAGAACATACAAGTTTCTTCCTCCTTCCTCTCCAATGTGCAAAACAAATTACATAGCAAGTAGAAAATAACGAAAAACGTAAATGGAAGGTTAGACAGAATATACAGGAATGTGAAATGGAAAGTTATGTTGGAAAACAACACAAGACATGATGGTGACAAAGGAAAAGAAAAACTTTGTAAATATTGTCCCAAATTATTTAATATAAATTTGAATCCATTAAGTATATTACACTATAAAAAAAACTCAATCTGTATTGTTGGTAGCAGTCACATGACGCTTGTATGATAGTACAGTTTTAAAAATGTGAATCTAGTATGTACATTAGCATTGTCATGGACATACTAAACATTTTAATAAATAAAATATAAATAAATTGCCTGGAATCATTATTGTAGTCATCAGTCATCAACAGCATAATCATCGTATTTATCGTAGTCATCATATTCATGATGATCATCAAAATATCATTATTGTCCTTGTAGTTTCCTTGTTCTGTCTATAACACAAACACATCGTTCATGAGAAAATGATACACAACATAGAAATATAAATATTTGTAGTAAATGCATGCAGAGTTGGTGCAATATTTTTTCATACTGATCTACTTGTGCGAGTCCAACAATTGAAAAAACAAAACAAATGAAATAAAAACAAATCAGCATCAAAGAACAAATCAGATTTTTAGCAACTAGTTCATTTTCTTCACAAACCCACTAGTAAGTGGATGACACATTAAAAGAAAAACACTCGTAAATGGATGAAAAATTTAAAACAAAATATAAACAAAATATTTAGGGTACTAGTGCAAAATATAAAACAACTAATATGAAATTTTTAATATCATAAATAGAAGCATAAAACTACATTTTTTCAACTTAAATTGTTTTTAGAGAAAATTGCAAACACCAAAAGACATATGCTAGAATTTAACAGGTAACAAAATATGCTACATGGTTAGCCGACCAAAACATGCGGAACAGATGTAAACAGAAATAAAGGCCAAAAGGTCTTCGGTCTAAAAAGAATTATATATATATATATATATATATATATATATATGACTTTGTCAAGAGTTCACAGAAACAATTGATGTAATACAGTTTCAATGATAAATGAATCAGACTTAAATGATGTTATACAAGTGAATAAATACACAAGTTTGAGCGATGCAATACACAAGTTTGAGTGATGCAATACACAAGTTTGTATCATAACTTGAATTACACTCGCACACAACGTCAGTGTATGCAACTGGGAGATGTTAAACGGAGTTATGATGTTTTTATTTTTGTTTCATTTAACATTTTTCTCTAGTTTAATCTATGTTCTTTAATGATACAAGTTGTGCTTTGTGTACACTGTTTATTACCTGAAAATTGTAGTCATTCCTGAGTCAGGTTGGACAGACGTTATCTTTGTGAGTAGACAGGGACCTGGCATGTTGAATTTCGTTTGGGCTTAAGTGGTTTGGATTTTTTTTTATTATTCCTAACATTATGTTTTCTTCTGGTTTGAGAAGTTAGTCAGCTTTTAAAGCTGATACAACTTTGCTGTTAGACCGAATTAACAAGACGCCTGAAACAGTCATGCCACAAACAAACAAGCAATAGTTTATTTGATTTTATTTGTATAACTTTTTTCACATGGTGCTCTATGCACATAAGGTGCAACATGCTGTTTGTCTTGTTCACACGCAAATTTCATCAGATAATTTTTAAAGAAAAATAATAAGGAGAGATTTGATGATAAACAGGTAAGAGAAGCTGGGACTATAATAGGCAAATACCACATAAATATCCCAAGTGGATACATAAATATCCAAAGTGGAGACTATAATAGGCAAATACTACATAAATATCCAAAGTGGAGACTATAATAGGCAAATACAGCAAAAAATATTCAAAGTGGAGACTATTGTTATGCATTATTTTTGTAACTCCTGGAACATGGTTTTATTTAATGTTTGTAAATTATTTCATGGTTGTAAATTGTACAGAATATAATATCTTTAGTTATACTTTTGCCTACGTGACATGAGTCTGTTAAGAGCGTAAAAATTACATAGGATCTATAAATGTATGCTTACGTATGTGTAGACAAGTACTAATCATAGTCTTAATAAATACTTTGGCTTACTATTTCATTGGCTGATTCGGTTTAGACGATTCTAGAAGAATTCAGTGACTTCCCATTGGTTGGGTTTGGTCACATGAATAGGCAAGTTCGAGGCAAAATGGGTAGTAAGATCCTTCACGTGGGTTACATTGTGAGATATAGTCGCCATAGAAGGTGTATGTAAGGAAAGAACTAAACAATCATATTCATTCAGATTTATGAATCATCTTCATTTCTTGTGTTCCTGTTGTAAGTCTGCAGGCGTGTTTTATGTTGTACTTAAATATTATTCGAGAGGAAAACATTTGTTTGGACAGTTCAGTGGAAATAGAAAGGGCTCATTATTTGGACGATGATATTATTCTGGAATTGTTGTGAATTATTCGAAGGAGTTCTGGACGACTATAATAGATGAATACTACATAAACATTAAAAGTGTAGACCATAGTAGAGGAATGCTACATAAATATTAAAAGTGGAGACTATAACAGATGAATACTACATAACTATTCAAAGTGGAGACTATAATAGATGATGCTACATACATATTCAAAGTGGAGACTATAATAGATGAATGGCACATATATATTCAAAGTGGAGACTATAATAGATGAATGGCACATACATATTCAAAGTTGAGACCATAATAGATGAATGGCACATACATATTCAAAGTGGAGACCATACTAGATGAATGCTACATGTATTTTCAAAGTGGAGACAATAATAGATGAATGCTATATAAATATTAAAAGCAGAGACAATAATAGATGAATACCACATAAGTATTCAAGTTGAAGACTAATAGGTGAATACTACATATTCAAAATGGAGACTATAATGGACGAATACTACATAAATATTCAAGTGGAGAGCTTACCACTGCAATGAAAACATTGTTCACTACATGAAGAAGAGGGAATTAGTAGTTTTGCAAATCACTTAGAATTTTTAATTTTGGAAATGAAGTATAAAAGGACAGTGAGGGGTTGGAATGACAGGCAAATACAGGGATAGAGCAAAGAAAACCAAGAAATGAACAAAACGACGGTCAGTCACAATTAAATAAAAATTGGGGGAAAAATCAATTTAATTTATTTGGCATGTATTTGGCATGTATTTGGCATTCATGATACGGCCTTACTATGGTTTAAGTCCTACTTGGTCAACAGGACACAAATTGTGTCCGCAAATGGAAAACACTCCAGCCCAGTTGAACTATGCTGTGGTGTTCCACAGGGGTCTGTTCTTGGACCTGTTCTCTTCATTCTATACCTCAGCCACTCTCAAGTGTCATAGATCATCATCCAGTGTCTCACCAATTGTATGTTGATGACACCCAAATATACAAATCTAGCCATCCAGCTGAAGTTGAAGCTACCATCCAAGGCGTAGAGAGGTGCATTTCCGATGTGAAGTCATGGATGACATGTAACAAGCTGCAGATGAATGATGATAAAACTGAAGCCATCCTGATTACAACACAAAGACTTTCTCATTCACATCCTTTACCTCAGACAATAAATATCAGCAACACCAACATTAAATTTACACAGTCAGTACGAAACCTCGGTGTCACTCTCGACAGTACTCTCTCGTTGCACCAACATGTCATGAACATATGCAAGGCTGCATATTTTGAGCTGAGACGAATCAGCTCCATTCGCAAGTATCTTTCAGTTGATGCCACTAAAACACTTGTGTGTTCCTTAGTACTATCAAGACTGGACTATTGTAACTCAATTCTGTCTGGTTCGTCTCAATATCTACTTCAGAAACTTCAAAAAGTTCAAAATACAGCTGCCCGAATCATCCTTAGAGTACCACGATCAGAGCACGCCTCTCCCCTGCTCTCTACCCTACACTGGCTATCCATACGATCCAGAATTAAACACAAAATTTGTTCTCTGTGCTACGTTTCACTGACGGGCTCCAGTCCAACATACCTATCTGACCTCACCCATGTGTACACACCTGCAAGATGCTTACGCTCCTCTTCTGACACTCGTATTCTCATCATTCCCACTATGAAGATGAAATCATATGGACAACGCTCTTTTGCATACCAGGGCCCAGCAACGTGGAACGAATTGCCCACTGCACTTAGACACAAAGACACAGTGATCTCATTCAAGAGCGCTCTTAAAACTCACCTATTTCAACTGCAAGAACAGACTTAAAGACCTAATAATGTATCCTTGCCTTAAATATTTACAGCATATTTTCTGTTTCTACTTTCGTGGTGTTTGTTTTTAATTTTGTAATCATATCATTATATATTTTTTTTAAGTGTTGTCAAATGTTGTAAAGCGCTTAGAGCTTCTAAAGATTAGGCGCTATACAAAATCCTCATTATTATTATTATTATTATTATTATTAATTTGAGAAAAATTACCATTAGATAAAGACTGAAACAATTAAAGAAAAGGGACCTGCAACAGCTCCTATAGCCACTGTAAATGTAGCCACTGTAAATATCTAATATTAACTTGCGACACGTAAACCACACAAGCAGCCAGGATTATTATAAAACAAATACAAAAAACACAAACTCTGTTTGAAGTACACGCTGTCACCAAAAAAAAAGAAAAACATGTTAAGATTAGAAGCTCAGAATACGGCAGCGAAAGGTTGTGAATACACATAGGCGTAAAATATCATCCTGGTCTTATTGAAAAATAATGTCGCAACATAACGCCAGAAGTAGATTGGCATGGATAGTTTTGAAGTAATCATCCGATGAAACTGGTTTAAACAAACTTGTATAGTTAATACACGAAATACCAGCACTGTCTGCTCTAGAACACATTATACTTCCTAAAACACGGGTGTATTCAGTCAAACAAATGTACACTCGAGTACTCGACCGCATGTTAAACTAACATGGCGGAAAATGATCACAGTGCAAAGTTTGACAAAAATCTAAAAACATCCAGACATTTTGATTGTTTCTAAGGTCGTGTAAACTCCGAACAGAATGAATTACTTATTTTCAATTAATGCTCTGTCCTTTAGGAGAAATAGAGCATACCGTCCCTTAACTGAAAATGTAAATAGAAGAAATAAAAATAGTATTTATTTCATGTATTTTACATGGTGAATTTTTATGCAAAACTAAATACTGTCTTTCTTTACTATATTGTATTTAAATCGTTTGGTTTGGTTTGGTGATATACAGTTTAGCAACAAAAGTAGTTTTGTTTAGTGCCTTGCACAAGGATACAACACGGTAGGTGACCCAGGCTGGTCCAATCACAAGATTTGAACCCACGCCCTTGTGGTTGCGAGTCCGGCACGCTAACCACTGGGCGATCGCAGCTCCCTTTTAAATCCTCCTGCTGTCAATAAATATAGAGTTTGAAATTAAAACACTACACCAGAGACTGACAGAAATAATAAATGAATGCTAAAGACATACCAGGGTCAAGGTCATTGTTACAGAAAAAGAAAAAGATTTATGCACAAAAAATTATTTCCCGACATTGTATCTCCAATAAAGTTTGTGCATGACCTGCACAATAGGTAAGAAAGAAGCCTATTGAAATTGGGGTCAAAAGGTCAAGGTCAAGATCACTTTGAAATAAGTAAAATATGTTTGCATATTAACTTTAGTTCTAGGTCATGAACTTTGACTAATGTTTATTAACGTGATGTATGGAAAAAGCCTATTGATTTTTGGGTCAAAAGGTCAAAAGGATAAGGTCAAAGTGGCTTAAAGAAAGTGAGTTTTGAAGAATAATTTTGGTCCTGTACCAAGTGCCTTGATTAAACTTGGTGGATAATTTGAGCTTTGGGTAATAAAGAAGGATACAGGTTGTAAGGTCAGAGGTCACGGTCATTGTAGGTCTAATTTTTTAAAATAGTTTTGTATAGTAATTTTATTTCAGGACCGTATACGATGACCAAAGGTCCAGGTCATTGACACCCACTGTTAATTATCTCCAGCCATGCCCTACTTGTGCACACATACAGGACTTTTAAACACGGTGTGGGAGTATACCATGCAGTTTAATGTACTCTTGTTTAGGAGAAACACAAAATAATTCAGTTTTCTTTCATTTCGATGTATTGTGACACAATGCATTATGTATACCCGAATCAACACACGGCAACTAATTATACTTTTCACGCACTCAAGAACTCTAAAGTCACAGATTATTGGTAAAAGGAGATCCGTCTGCAGTTATTAGATGGAATTTCGTAAATTACAAGCTAATATAGGATAGTTTTAATTTCAATTCAAAATATGATTGTCTCAGCCATTCCTAACGAATTCAAAATCGTCATCCCATTAAAAGAACCGAACGTTTTTTCTCAAATGATCTTTGCGGTACAGCAAAGGGATCTCTGTTGCTGTCAAAAATGGTGTTAAGTCTGCTGGGTTATTCCGGCTGTAGTTTCTATATCAATACTGTGTATCGTCACAGAAAATGAATTATGGAGAACTCGCCTCATGGAGAACTCGCCCTGGGAGAACTCACCCATGGAGAAGTCGCCCTGGAAGAACTCATCCCAGGTGTCAGGAGAAGTCACCCCATGGTGGTCGGAGAAGTCGCCCCACTGCGCCTGGAGAAGTCGCTCCAAGGATCATACGTACTAATTCTGAGGTGTCGCCACATGGTTGTTACGGCTTTATTTATTGTTGTTTTTCTTCAACTTAATAACTTATTAAGTCCATAAAATGTGCAACTTTTCAACTTTTCCATTTGATCAACTCCGCTTCTGTACTTAACGAAAAAGAAGTGTTCTCTGTCCCTTTATGCCCTGCTCTTCAAATTATTGGATGCATTTTATTTGGAAAAAATTTAGCGAGTGTAAGCATGATGTGACGTTTGCAGTTTTATATATAAAAGGGTTCCAACCTAATAACCAAAGTCATCTTGAGATGACTATATGGCATGGACCTCTATATTCCGAAATCGACTGAATTGGTGCTGACCGTCAGTAAGCCAAAGAGTTATAGTATCATCTCTCTAACTGAACAATTTAATCTGATTTTTCATGGAGATTTGCTAACCATTGATGAATGTTACTTGAATTCGATAAAAAGCATCATTGACGCCTACTCAGGAAATGCGGTCGGTACTGAGTTCAACATCATGGCTAGTGCGCAGAATTCGGACGGTTTCTGAAAGCTCACTTGTACTACGCCCATCATTTAGTTCATTTATTCTCTTTTGTCTGTGTTCGTAATTTCATTATTTATCAATAAAACAGACTATTTAAAGTTGAACGAGAAGTTTAAAAAATATTTCACTACTAAATTGCCGATTCAAAATATACAGGATTACGTTATTTTGTTATATATAACAACACCATAATCACGCGTGGTAACGGGATTTTGTTTCCTTAAATGCATATTTGAATTGCTCGACGTACTTGGGACTGGACTAAACTGAATAATATTTCACACGGTCCGAATCAGCTTGGAAGTTGGGCCGAATCAGCCAGAAATATGGGCCTAAATAGTTAGTAATTTGTACCGAATCAGCCTGGTCCGAGTTTGATGGTAATCACCACATTAATGAATAATGTTTAGTATAATAGATATATCAATCAAGAAAGTTAACAGTAACATTTGTTTAAAAAATTTTCTCGTGGTGTTCCGCTATGTGTTGTTATAAGAAATCTAACGAGTTTATATGAACACACAGACTTTCAATTATAAGTGATTTATTTTTCTATTATCGACATTACACCAACAAGACGAATGCAGAATGGGAAGGAAGGGTTTATTTTACAACGAGTGGAAAACAGTCTTGAACGTAAGTGTGGAAAGAAAAATGCATATTCATCCGATGCAGTTACATACAAAATCAAAGGTGCAAAATAAATTGACGTTGGAAACATTGAACGACAAAGCGTAAACATGTCTTTAATGTTATTTCATTTGGTAGATAATTTCTTACTTTTCAAAGATGGAGAAAAAAAGAGTAAAAAAAAAAAAAAATTGAGGATTGTTCCAGTACCCATGTTAATATAATTTTACGATATACATATCAGTGTTCAACAGGGATATAAAGTAAGGATTTCAAAACGAATACTTTTGCTACCAATATTGAAACAGTTTTGCCGTATGACTGTCAGAGATGAGCACTGATGGAAGACAACGGCAATATTTCCCATATTATTCAGTACCATGCGTAGGATCGTCTAAGAGAATGGAAAAAAGGTATTGGGATACGGGCTGAACATATTCAATCAAGGAAAAGGTATTCAACTATCTATTTGACAATCTGAAACCTCTGCTTACTCAAAAATGAATGTGACAACTTAATTGTACTTGTGATAAAATTAATTACATTTATTTGAACATCGATGAATTTAAATAAGTTGCCCACGGGACTTACATAGATTTTGTCAAAATGGGTTAATGCAATCGAATCAATTCTAAACACTTCCGTAAATGAACCCCTGATAACAACAATCTTAATTTTTAAACAAGTGTTCCTATTGTTTTAGTAGATGTCCGTTGAAAAGTAGGATCTCAGCAAATTAGGCATTGATTTTGATATCACTGCATATATCTAATGACTTACCGAAATTTACCAAATGATCAAAAAAAGAATATACACTTTGCTATGATGAAATTTGCATCATTACATTGGAATGACAAACATAATAAAATAGAATTAGGATACAGGTGCAGCATATAATCTAGAACAGACGTAGTGAAGCCATCAGATAATCAAGACGTATTTCAGTTATTCTAACCCAGGTTTGTTTCTATTAAAAAAGGTACTCGCTGATATAATTTAGATATTACTAAATTAAGAGGCAAAGATTAAATTCCATTGAAAATAATGGCTTTCATTGAAAATAAATAGTTAAATAAACAGTTACAATGAACGGTCTGCTTTTGATGGATGGAGACAAAACTTGTGAGGGAAATTAGGAAACTATAAAACAATCTGTTATATGACGTAACAATCGGGGGTGCATGAATTTCTTACCATCTTGGACACCACACAGATGACTATATCATCTCGTGTTTGGTAATTTTCAGACAAACAAGTCTGCCATAACGCCTGATAATGGTGACAGCATTAAACAGCGTCAACAACAGCAAACAGCGATTCCGCAATGATCGGTAATAATAGTCCGACATGTACAGGGCTTAAGTAAACACTTGCAATGGAAAACGGCATGTGTGGGGTGGTATATTTGAATTTCAGTGCAAATGTTAATCACGATGAATTATAATCTCAATTAGGTAATTGAACAATTCAAAATGCGATAAAATAATGAGGTAGCCACCATGTGGCGACATCTTTGTTGCTAACAGCATTGTTCTAAGGTACACATTTCTATCTTTTAAATAACTTATTTATTTCAAAGATAAATATTAAATAGGTTTTCTGGGCGACAAGTTTTGGGGTGACTTCTCCAACCATTTGGGGCGACATCTCCAGTCACTCTGGGGCGACTTCTCCAGATACGTTGGGGCGAGTTCACCCAGGGCGAGTTCTCCATGGTGCGAGTTCCCCATATACCACAGAAAATATTGCGATGCCCATACGTATCGTGAATCGTTTACCCCTCAAATTGGTTCCCAATCTGATTAAAATATGATCTTCACTGTCCTGGGTGAAGATCTGACAGCGACCGCTTAGGGGTCATGTTCTGGTGACCTATAGTATTACCATAATCGCTAATTTTATCAGCCAATGAGATGAAGTCTGATATCTTCGCGTTTTGGAGATTGGGCACTATAGCTTAAGACCATTAGTGTGTGTCGAACGACTTGATTAACTTTCAAATTTTTGAAAACTGCATTTCTATTGGCAAACACAAAGGTCACCATAACATGACTCCTAAGCGGTCGCTGTCAGATCTTCACCCAGGAAAGATTGTTTCCAAGAAACTGTATGCAAATGAGAATGTTACCCGTTTGGTAATTAATTCTTGAGTTGGAATGGGTTGGTACTTCAAGGCACAGCAACACCCGAATGCTATATCGTACCAATGCAAGTAGAGAAAGGTACCTTACCCAATGTCTGGTGTATGTGGGTATCTTAGAAAGCTTGCTAGTAAATTTCAGTGGGTCAGTGGTTATTCCCGAGATTTTGCCGTGTTCTACCTCCACCAGTTATACTGGCTACCATGTACAGCCTATCATGTGCTGAAAAAATGGCGTTAAGCTCACAACAACAATTTTACCTGTTCCTACTATTTGTACACTTAAAAGTTTGGACGATTTTTTTACAGCCTATCTGAAGACCTTGTTTTATTCCCTCTGATGGGGTTTGGGATTGGTGGAAATGGTATTTCCTTTTCTGAGATCATTTTAAAATTATATGACCTCATCGTATTTAACGACAAGTGAAGTTATCTTGGCAGCACTTAATGGACAAAACCAACTTCTGTTATTAGACAACATTTTACCTTTCATGTACCTTTTAACTTCTTATGTCAGTAACTGAACACATTGTTTATTGCTGCTCAAAACATATTTAACACAAGATGAGCTAAATGAGAAGAAACAAATTTAGCATACGATGATCTAGAAAAAAAAAACAACAAAAAAAAAAAAAACAAGCAAATTTAATACGCGATGAGCTAGATGAGATAAGAAAATTTAATAGCTGTTTAATTTAAAGACATTTTGGGATTAATTCGCTGTAATTCTTCTGTATTGTTGATAACATCCTTCGGAACACCACCGGAACGCATTCGGATTACTCGATACTTTTGGAATTCACAAAACAGTTTTAGTGTTCAACATTTAGTACACTTACTAAACAGGCATTGCCGATTTAGTTATGTTACGCAAAGTAAAGCGTTGTCCATCTTTACCCTGGGAATATCATTAACAGTCAATGCATAGTCACAAAAGTGGCATTGCGGGTGGAAGAAATTATCCATTTATTTTACCTTTTGCTGTATGTACCGCAAACCACGGAAAATTTACAAGAGATATTTTAACAGTGTGACAAAAATACAATCATAGAATGAAGCGTAAACGATTTAGTCAGAAATTGCCAATGATAGTTCTTGCTCCTTTAGAAAATGAGAACTGATTATGGGGGTGGGGATAAGTACATGTTCATTATCATCCTCAAATCGAAGAATGAACTTAGTTTTGCTGTAATTTTTGTACGAACATTATCACATAATCTATTCAACTATTCAGTGGTATGCAGTACCGCTACTTCTTACTGCTAATTAATTTTCATGTGCTATGAATTGTCTTTCAGAACTACCCAAATGAATACTATTCTTTCCAAGCAGAAAATTCAAACTGTGCATGATGGAAACCACATTGGACCACTACAAATGTCAAGTTGGTAGCGAACAGTTTTCAAATTACACTGTACGAAGCAATTTCCAACTGGCAAGTCGCTAGCAGGTCAAAGACAATGTAATACAGGAACTTTCCTGTTTACAACGAGGTTAGATAATGCGTTCTTCAGAGAATAACACGTCTCTTACGAACCTCAAAAACAAGTCATGACTTTAACGCCCAAACTGGCGTGACACACATCGTCGTCCACAGGCCAATGTTAGACTCGACACTACCTTCCTTCAGCTATTCACCAATGGTACTAACTCTGCAGGGACAAAAACAACAGTCCCTAACATTCAACGAATCATACCATTAAACCACCACCTTCCCTTTTCAATTTAGGTCTACTTCACTCACAGCACAAACCAAACAAATATATTTAACTTACCAAACTGGTTCCAAGCAGCAAACAACTTCTAAAAACGTTTCTGATCTAACACTGCACACGATCAATCTAAACAACTTATCCGTAAGAACACGATAATAGACATCTGTCATCACATAACTAACTCAAATAGAATCACACTATGTATATAGCCGATGGGCGCAGATCAATCAGATTTTAACTGCACGGCTTTTGTATCTCAACCCGTTTGACGCTTTGTCATATAACCAGATAAAAATTAATAATCACGGGGAAACAATTATTATCCACCCATGTAAATTTATATCGCCGCTTCTGTCGGCTAGGCGATTGTGCCCGACCTCAAATTTTCATGTTTTCATACTGAGCGCCTTGCAGTAAATGGCGTTTTTATTAAATCAGTCTCAATATAAACAGCGAAACAGAACTTTTGTATGTTTTTCAAACTGGATCAGTGTTTCGCCCCTTTTCCTTAAGTTACGTACCTAAAATATTCCGGCAGTGCACCGACAGCACGTGCATTTTTTGTTTTAAATCGGCACTGTCACTCAGTACCATCTCAAGGGACTGATCATCATTGTCCATTTCGGAGAGTTTTTCAATGCTTCCAAGCAATACATTTTATGGCGACAAGATTTGCCCTTTTCAACTAGTGGTACTGATGTACCCATTTCAGCGCACTCTGCGCCATTACGACCCCAACCCCCAATAGTCATTATAATAACCAGGCGAGAAATACAATAAATCCCTGGAGTAATCTCTACCTATCAGTCTCAACATCAAATAATTTTGCAAATCATGTGCAAATAAACGTAGAGATATCGTTATTGTTATTATTGTTGCTATTATCCTTATTGCTAAATCTGCTATGGGATTTCAATAAAATCAGTATAAAGATTATAAACTTAACACTACATAGCGGGGGTGGGGGAGGGTTGTTGTTGTCGTCAAATCAAGTTTGTTTGTCAATGGTCGCTAGTCACAAATACGCAGACCAATCTATGAAGTTTTCAGCTCGCTGAGAACGGAACAGGTCTGTTAAAACCGTAATTATGGAATTTTAATAGAAAAATAGAGTGGGGTGAACGATGATCTTGATCAAATCTGTATCTTCAAAATTTATGCAATTTTAATGCGGGTGTGTGTGTGTGTGTGAATACACATTCTTTTTGAGCGGTTTTTCTAAAGTTAATTAAAGAATATATAGCCAAATTCATGAACCTGGTATGCAGAGGAAGAGGATTTCATGGACAATAATTCTAATCATTTTAGTTCATTCGAGCTTAGTTGTTTGGGAAAAATAAATCATCTTGCCCAGCTCGATCGACCACGTGTCGAAAATGTAACACACTGTTTCAGTCATCGACATCCTGTCGAATTCTAGCGCCCTCCAAACCATATACTTTTTGTATCACCTCTGCATTAGATTCTAGATACAATATCCAGCCTTGACTGAACATATGCAACCAAATTAAACATTCTTTTTTTAAGAGCAAATAAATATAAATGTCGCGAAACCAAAACGGAAATTTTAAGGGCGCTCTATCAGTATTATTTTATTTAAAAAAATATATGACACGTCTGTCTTTCCAAATTGCGAACGAACAGTCTGTACAAAACATAATCAAACTAAATCACTTACAACTATCACAGAACATATCAAACATCCCACCGCTGCCACCAGACATTTTCTTGTTACAACCCAGGGTCTTGCTTGACCGAGCGGTGTCAAACCCTGGCGCGATTCCGCTAGAAGTCGTAAGTTTCCCCTAATTCCAAAGACTTCCATACAACTTCTGTTGTAAATTAGATAGCCCAACGTGTCCATTCTATAAATAATTTTACTCTAATCAATACAAGACCACAGATCTCACAACTTTCCAATTGTCTATCAACCACACATCTGCATGGTTTTTCTTCAGCAACCTTCCGTACCGTCAGCGTTTCACGCCGTAATACTATACAACTCCCTCTAACACGGAACTATTTTTACTACGCCGCCTTATGCCAGTCAAATCGTGGTTTTGAGCCACATTTCGCCTGTAAAACTGCATCACATTTGCCATCATGGCGACATAAAAGGTACCTGCCGTCGACGGAACAGTCCCTTCTCGATTATTCCATTGTGTAATTTACCAGTCTCTAATCATAAATACTGCACCTGGAGTCACACAACCAATGTACACCACTAGATTTTAATAGGGACTATGGAACGACAGGGACACTCATACGGCTCTGACCTGAATTCACCAAAAGTAAACCATGGCATCATAGAAACTCACTAACACTTCACTCCGTGACGTTTGCTCCTAGTAATTGGCTAATTATTTCGGGCTAAGGAATATTTCCACAGGACTGAGTTCCTATGATCAAACAAGTAATCACAAAAATGTAAGAATTCCCTAAAACGATGCGCTGTAACCAAATGAGGATACTCCAAAAATTATTACAATACTTACTATCCTTGATAATATTTTATGCAAGCATACATTCACTCTTAGAAAAGATGGGCATGGTATGTTATTTTTTTCACACAACGACACAACCATATATATATAAAAGCAACCATATATATAAAAGGAATAATGGGTGATATTCTTTCATACAAGCACACAATCATATATACAATATAGGAGCAGGTAACGATCTTTTCCCACACAAAAAGGAGGGTAGAGTGTATTATTGTATACATACAAATGCACATTTACACATACAAAACTGGATAGAGTACGATATTTTATTGGTATAAACACATTTACAGATACAAAACTGGATAGGGTAATACTTTATTGGTACAAACGCACATTTAGACACAAAACTGGATAGGGTACGATATTTTATTGGTATAAACACACATTTACACTTATAGTGTTAAAAGTGAAACTTAGTATCTACATTGATAAACATCTCAGTTGACATACACATATCTATCACATATGTGTAACGGAAGTCAAAAGAACAACTCTCTTAAATTACTGTTGAAATTTCTACCTCCTCAGCAACTTTGATATTATTTTTTGGGATATATACAATCACTGATAGATTACGGCTGCACCATATTGGGAACCACATGTAATATAATCTATCCAGAATCGACAAATTCCTCTCCCCCCTCCCCACAAAAAATAAAATAATTGTGAAACTTTTTATTGCGATTTCCTCGAATGATTTGCATACAAGTCTACAATGGCTACATATAAAAAAACGTATTCTTTATTTTAAAGGAATCATAGCTTATAAGTCTTTGAAAATTGTGTATACAGTATTTCATATGGACTGGAATTTATTTATTCAAATTATTTAATTCATATTATGCTTCACTAGAAATGCAAAGCGCTCAAAAATAACAATTCTTGGAAATAGAGACATGGATTTATTGTGAAATTTTTATAAGGGTTTATTCTTGGATTGTCTTATTGTGATCCAACAAAAAGACTGTTGCACATCACCATGACACGGACTACCACAGGAACATCAATACTTCCAGCGTTGGATATATTTTGGAATATCTCTAACGTTTTTTTCAGAACTTTAATCATTGGAACTTGTGTTAGACATTCTAGGAGCATTTGGGATTTAATTCGCAATACCGTAAGTTTTTTTTTTCTTTACATTTTTCAGTTTGTATTCTAGGGAAATAAATTATTTGTTGAATTTTACAACGCTTGTTGCTTCTCACTCTTTTCCATTACTTATTTTAAGACCATAGAGTCATAATACAGATTGTATCTCTAACCTAAGTGAACTAAGATCATCAAATACTGAATGTAATCTCCGATCAACAACTAACAACGATCTCCAGATTCCATGGTCAAAAACCACCCTTTGAAAACCTTTTTACTGTAGCAGCATCTGCCTTTTGGAGTTCTTTACTCGTGCGGATACGTAATTTTTATTTCCTTGCTTCGTTAAAAACCTCATGGAGGTTATTCTTTTTGACCAATAGTTTTATGATAGTGTTCAGGCTTGTTCTATTATATGTATCTATATAAGACTTTGGACATGCTGAAATGTGCATACCTGTGTTCATGTAAGGACCTGTTCACCATGTGTTCATGTTGACCATGTGTTTTTTAAGTACCTGTTGGCCACGTGTTCGTATAAGTACTTGTTGACCATGTATTCATATAAGTACCTGTTGACCATGTGTTAATATAAGTACCTGTTGACCGTGTGTTCATATAAGTACCTGTTGACCATGTGTTCATATTAGTAGCCTACTTGTTGACCATGTGTTCATATAAATACCGGTTGACCGTGTGTTCATATAAGTAGCTGTTGACCATTATAGTTACACATATAAATTCATTTGAAATCTGTTAGAGTACGTATTCGGACAATACGTCAGTATTTATAAGTGACTTTAAAAACTAGAACATAACTTGTTAATAAAATTGAGGACTACATGTCAGATGGGTCTTTCACTACCAAATGTGTTATCCTTAAGATTATTATAATTATTCCTATTATTATCAATATTACAAGAAAATCAAAAAACAGCGTTAACATAAGGATTGGGTGTGATAGTTTATATTTACCTTTCCTTTCCTGTTTATCCCGCTATGAATACAATTATCCTTTACCAGTGCAGAAACCCTTCACCTTTTATTTTAAGCTTGAAAAAACAAAACAAAACAAAAAAAAAAACAACAAACAAACAAAAAAACAAACAAACAAAAAAATTAAAAAGAAATATGGTTTTGTTGTTCAGTTTTTAAAAATGCATTTCCCATTGATTTAAATAACATACAAGACGAGGGATTTATAACTTATAACTTATGACATAAATGTAGCAATGTACAAATACAAAACTTCTAAAAATTACATCTGAACAGCATAGTATAGGAAATATGGGGGTTCTGGGCCAACTTTATCACTAGTAGTAGAGAAAAATAAGGTTTCTATCTCAGAGACCCTCCTTTCACCTCCAAAACCCTTCTATATTGACATTTTCTTCAGCTCCGATGATGACTTTCATCTGACAAAATAAGGGGTCTGTGACCTAGAAACACTTATATTCCTTTACTACTGTTACAGCCATGTTGAATTTAAATTATCTAAAACCTTGTTTTCTATTACTACTGTTATAGCCATGTTGAATTTAAATTATTTAAAACCTTGTTTTCTATTACTACTGAATTTAAATTATTTAAAACCTTATATTCCTTTACTACTGTTACAGCCATGTTGAATTTAAATTATTTAAAATAAAAATATTCAAAAATATAATACGGGGTCCTTCTCTACGTTTAACAGATTTCTGCACGCTCTCCCCATAATCAACCCCGTATTGAGTACAAAAATAGCGCCCACCACGTGGTGACATGGTGGGAGAATGTGCTTTTGTCTGTTTAAGTTCGAGCAATTTTAGGGCGGAACCCCACACTATTCTAGAAAAATCTGGCATCCTAACGCCCCCATCGACAATTGCCGGTCACGGGAATAGAACTCAAGACCTCGAGTACGAGAATTCAACGCTCTAACACTTACGCTACTGACTCTACTTACAAATATACGTTTCGGATATTGTTATGAAGGTACCCAATAATGTTCTCCGCAGACATGTAGCAATATGACTGAAAAATTGTTAAGCTACATTAAAAATCCAACACACAGACACACACATGATTTGGATCTAAAATTTAAACACGTTTCAGAAATATGTTGAATAAAATGCAGTCCGACGTATTTTATATGAGGGAAGACTACATTAATGAAGCAAACAGATGTGCCGGATGTTTTGTGAACAGTTGTCGCAGTGTACATGTATAGCTGGAAGTCAATAACTTACCTGGAATTTGCACAGCTATATAACCTACTGAAATTAATGCAAGATAATGTACATTAAATTTATCAGTTAAAAGACGTAAAATATTATTTTCCGTTACAAATTATGCTGATCCACACACACACACACACACACACACACACACACACACACACACACACACACACACACACACACACACAAAATCACAACGGTCACGTAATATTATGCAATTTACTGTACGAGTTATCTCCATTCAATATACAAGGAAGACAAACGGAGTTATCTCCCTTCAAAATACAAGGAAGACAGACAGAGTTATGTCCTTTCAAAATACAAGGAAGACAGACAGAGTTATCTCCTTTTAAAGAACTCCATCCCCAATTATTGAAACATCAACGGTAGCTATAAGAAATAATTCATCATCGCGTTTATACAAATAAAATATAATTTTTCAGCTTACTTTTCAATGACATTCAAATAACTCTCTGATTGCTACCCTGTTGACAAATGCTTACAACCTTTTGCAAAAAACTTCGACCGATTTAGGTCAATATTTATTTTGGTATATTTTTCTTGACTGATCGGATCATGAAGATCATCATAATTTAACATAAGCTCATCTCTCAACTTTTCAAGATAACCAAAATATTTGCTGTTATCTGATTTAATAAGCGAGAGTTTTATTCTATCAAATTTACTGAAACAACTACCTTAAATTTCATCACTAAATTCAAATGATAATTGCTGGCCATTAACAATTATTTTTTTAATTTTGCTACTAACTCCATCAGCTAACGTTAAATTTTCGAACATTATTTCTAAAGTTTAGACAAAATTAGTTAAAGATGATATCGAATATATCACCTGCGGTACTGGCATAGTGACCAATAGCTAACGTATTAATTCCGTCCTCGCAATAGCGTTTGTCATCAAAATTACTTAGTCCACGTTTTATAATTGTATCTGTTTCAAGTTTATGGTGATTTGTTCTGATAAGATTTGTTTTAATAAAGCCGACATTATTGTTTAGCGCTGCTTTAAAAGCATCAAATTTCATACACTTTTTTATATATTCACAAGAAATGCCTTTTGCTTTTTTTTTTGTCAGTTTATTACCATCTAAAATTACGGCATACATTTTACTTCTTAGTCCAACAAATTCCCTAACTGGCACAAACATAAACTCATCTTTCATCTTGCCGATGACTTTTTTATTTGCATCATCATGAAATCCACTACTTGTTGGATAATCCGGTAGATCAAATAGGTCACGGTATTTATAAATATCTTGATAAACATCCTCACATTTTATGTTATAAACAAGTGAATCCGTATCAGCAAATAACAACTCCGAATCTGGCCACTGCTTTTTGGTAAAACTATAGTGAAAGTCGTACATTAGTCATCATTAGAAATATCAAGTACAGCTGCACCAACATAAATTGGTTTATTTAACTTCAAATTTGTCTTTCGTCGCTGTATTGCAACAAGATTTTCATGAAATATTTTCATACTGACAAAACCGTCATCGTTGACTAATTTATTTCTGCGATTTACATCATTAACTAGCTCGATGTTGACTCGCTTTCTGATATTTTCCATCGTCTTACCGAACACGGAATTGTTCATCAATTTGAAGAAGTTTTTCTCAAAGTCAGTCTTAGCAATAGCACGACGTTTGGTATTTAAATCAATATAATCTGTCATCCAAAGAGATTGATTAAATTTTAGCACGCGATGAACCTTCCTATGGACTAGTCCAGCATCTACTGCTTGTTTTAAATTTTTGTAATGTATCACGTAATTTCTTTTATTTAACAAATTTGGAACTAGCTTATTAATGATCGAATTTGTTGATGTCGTCATTGCTTGTTGTTTAGGCGATAATAAACTGTAATCGATCATCATTGACTCTGCACAAAACGGATAGTCGTTATGTAGATCATGTAACGAACTAGGATAATCAAGATCAACTTCAACAAAATAACTGACATTTTCTGGGAGATTTTTCTCAGTTTTTTTAAGAAATTGATCTGGAGTTATCCAATGAAATTCACTGCAAGGCATTGGCTCTGACATTGCATAACCATACAAATTAAGTGTCCAGATAAATAATATAATTTGACGGTAAATTTTTATAGTAATATTTTAGGTACTTATTGTTAGCTACCGCATATTTTTTGGTTATAACGCTAATTCCGTCGCGAATCCCTTTTTCAATAAAATTAAACATATCAAAATCAGTTAAGAGATCCAATTCTATCCTGTTTGTTTTTTGCAGAGCATCCCATGACAATCCTGGCGCAGAATAATACCAGCATGGGTCTAATCCATAATTTTCATGACTAACTTTACGAAAATTTTCGAAAACATCAGCTAACAATAACACATCTGTTTTCAAGTATAAATCATGACAATCACCAAGTGTCTTACAACCAAATTTATTCCAAATATCTTTGCATATATGTACTCTTCATCTGATACACCTTTGCCTTTTAGCTGTGAGTAAAATTTATCTTTGTCAGGAAGAGAAGTTTCATCAAATCTGCTCCAGTCGTCGAGGTACTCGTGCGGAAAGACACCTTTTTTTGACAGAACGACGTAGTCTTTACCAAAGCAACTTCTCAGATTACCAAAACTGCTGAAACCTTTTACAAGCTCATCCAGCGGCGCCGCCATAAATTGCAGACTGTCGATGAAATGTAATTTGCCGAACGTAACTGACATATATTTTTCAAAATTGTTCGGAATACATTTTATTACATTATTTAATTTTAGTTTAGATTTAATTTCCTCATCGCCAAATGCTTCGACAATAATATGGCTATCATAACCACGGAAATTATGTAAAACGACAGGAATAAAATCTGGCGCATGAAATTTCAAATTACAATTATTATGTGCTGCTTCGCGATATTGGCCGGTTAGATGACATTGATCGCGCACTAATTCGTCTGACATAGGTTTCTCGAGATATGACAATTACTGCCTCATCAAAATCAAGTTGTTGTTTGGGTGTTATTTTTATTGGAGCTGTTTTGGATAATCTGTTGAAAATTTTATTAACATCATCTCTTAAATTTTTTAGTAACCACACGGCAGGATTTTTACCCCTATACAATTTTATTGGACTTGAAAAATTGTTGTTAGCGCAACAAACTACTTTATAAGCTGCTCCACAGGGAACACATTGTTGTATTTTTCTGGTGCTTGATTTATTTGGATCATTTTCTGCGCCTGCCACAAGGACAACTAAACACTCGAAGTCAGCATAAATAACAAACGGAATGATTAATTTATGATTATAATTTTTACATTTTGACACTTTCTTTCTCTGTTGGCATTGTTATTTTTTGAACATTAGCACAGTATTTAACATCCTCTTGCAGTGTTTCATTTTTAGAAAAACCTTGTAAACAACGATAACAAAAATATTTCTTATTTTTATTTTTATTATATTGTCTGCCAACTAGGCCGTTAAAGTTTTTGATCCAAACGTAATGTCCTTTATAAAACAACAAGTTTATTGTGTTTTATGTAGCTTTTTCTGAGCTGTATCTGGGATAAACATTTTCACGCTCGTCAAGACCAAACAAATTAACTGAAATATTATTTTGCTTTTCAAACTTTAGTATTTGATTTTCTTCAACTGTAAAGTAAATGCCATAAAAATTTAATTTTGATACGTGACTAATATACTTGTCGACGCGATCAGCATTTTGTTCTGCTGGAAACATCGCAGAAAGAATAGCCCACTGGAAACATTTGTTATCAGAATTCTTTACGTATATGCAACATTTTTTGTTTTGAGTACAAACAGATTTTGTTGGTTATAAATCACATCGTTTTATTTACGAAACGTTTAACGGACCTATACCAGATGGTTTAGTGATAGACCACGTTAACGGTATTAACACAGATAATCGTCGAGAACATCTTGATCTTGTTACGCCAAAGGAGAATAGCAGACGAGGACGAAGCGGTGGTTGTAATTTTAAAAATCCTAAAAGACCTATTGTTTCAATAAATTTAGAAAACGGAGCAAAACTAGTATTTCCTTCTATATATGCTGCTGCCCGATATTATAAGATAAATTCGCCAACGGTCAAGAGAGTTGCAGATGGCAGAACAAGATCAGCAACATCACAATCGACATTTGACAGAATCATCTTCAAATACGACAATTAATTATATTTTCCAGCTCGTTTTTAGTTAGGCAATTGTGAGCAAATATTAAAACATCATCTTTGTTAAATTTTAGCGTCATTAATGCGTTATCATTAAGTTTATTTTTTTTTTCTGCCGCTGTTATCAACTTTCTGATGATATTTTATATCGTCAGTCATCTTATTATTGTAAATTAGATAAAAATACATTATAATATGAACTTGATGAAACGATTTGCTGATATAATCGCGGACGATAATTTTTCACCGCAATATAATCGCGGAGGAGATGTTATAGTTGCAGATAAACACTACTCTGTTGGTTATACAGAAGACGATATTCTATATAACAACGACGACGAACACGACGATATTTTGGCATGGTTGATAAAAAAATTATAGCAGACCGACAACTTGACGATATGATGTTAAGTATTATATCACCAAGAAAATCTCGAAATTTAATTTTTCAGTAGATGAAAATCAGTCTTTTTGGCTGCTGATAAAACCCTTTTTAACATTAAAATTCCAGACCGACAGAAAAATATAAAATTCGACTTTATATTTGTCAAGATTTTTAACCTAATGATGATCTCTGACGATCGCAGACAATATCTAATATCGTTATGTAAACCTGTAAAATGTAAATCTGTCAGACGTAAGTACGAGGAAATTTATAACAATATTATTTTATCGACCGAGTTGGAACCCAGCTGTTAAATTTATCGCTGTACCCAAGCCACTTGACAAGGCTTTTATTACCTTTTTCCTGATAACTTTTTCAATAATAAATATATCTCGCTCAGTTTTCTGTAGTTCCTGCTCGTAAAAACTACCCTTTATTGGCTCACCTAATAAATCCTTTAGTGCATATATTACAGGTATTGTCAGTAAAACTTTATCAACAACAAATACTTCTTTGCTCCAGTTTGGGGTAAATCCTTTTTCAAATGTTTTTTCGTCAGAGGAATTCTAACTCGATCACCAACTTTAAATTTATGTCTGCGATACATGTTTCGTTTGCAAGAATCGGATTATTAGTTGCGTCGCTTGGTGACATTTTAATTGATCTGTGCTTCGTTTTATTATAATTATCAACAATCTGCTGTAGATCGTCGATATATTTATTTGTGTTTTTAGCTGTCAAATGTTTATGTATCAGCTCGTTTAGTGTGCGATTAAATCGCTCGACGACGACACTTTTTCCTTCGTTTCCTGTAACATACTTTTTAATGTTATTTTATTCCAGAGACTGTTCGAATATTTTATTAAAAAAACTCCGCTCCGTGATCAGTCCAGACCTTATTCGGCCTTCTTTCCGTACTAACGATAATATGTTTTAACGCATCAGTTATCGATGTTCCTGTTTTATGCGAAACAGGTACACTAAACGCATATTTACTAAAAACATCTATGACGTTTAAAAGATATTTCTTTGAAGCGCCATCAGCGCCAACGTTAAACTGAACAAGATTTGACACATCAACTAAATCTATCGCCCAGATATCGTCAACTGCATTTGCGACAACTTTACGTCGCGGAAACCATTTTTTAGGTTATGTAGCTCTGATGCCAGATCATTTCCAAGACCTAACTTATATTTCGTTTCTATCATTCCTTGAACTAACCTTCTATCAAATCGTTCTCTCATATTTACAGGTTTCATATCTTTAAGTTCGTCTAGAATTATCTTATCTCAGCCGTGCTTATCTTGTTCGTTATGACGATAACAAATATCATGACGCATTGCTATTGCATCGACTTGATTATAACGTTCTTGTCCTGGTAATGGATTATCGTTTTCGTCTAACTGTTAGTCCAGTGGATTGTACGGCCCAGTATATTTATGGCCAGGCAATGTCCAACCTGTTATTGGTTTTGGTAATTTTCCAATAAATTTGTGAATATCAATACCGTTGCCAATTAGCTCACGTCGGTTGCATGATTGACAGCATGTAACAATTTTATCTTGTTCTATACAAAGATCTTCATCACAATTACAATTACATTTCATTTTAGTTTTTAATCGTCGACAAAAATATTTACGTTCGTCAATTAATCATCTACTAAAATAACCTTGTCAGGGCACATTCCAGCTCCGGATAATTTCTTTAAAAGCATGCTTTTTTTTTTCTACCGCAAACAGCGGAATTGCTTTTTAACATTGTTCTATTATTTTTTGTTTTTTCCGTTGTCTAATCCTTATTTGTTCTTTTAGTTTTACATTTGAGACAGTATGTTGACACATTCCTTAGTTTAGATAAAATTAATTGCAATCTCATCATTAGCGTGAGAAGGTTGCTTGTCAAATTGCAAAATAAAATTTAAAAAATTAAATTTAGGCTGGGACATTTGTCGGATAAACATAATGCAATAATATCCACAAGCTGATGTTCCAACCGGCTGTTGTTGATTAGACGAGTAATTTATTTTTTAAAATTTTTTAAAATTATATTTTTTTATAAGATCACTCGGAGGAAGTCCGAATGAATCAAAATAATTATTATCGTAAACAGCAACCCAGTGAGTGCCTGATCCATCATCGAAGTTTTGTATGTTTACAACACACGAACCACCTGCTGGTACATTATCTAATTCGTCTTTGGAATATACTCCACGAAATCCGACAATGTCATTCAAGTTTTCAATTATAACGAAATTACCCAACGGCGGTGACTTCGTAACTGGCGTCAACGGAAAAGCCGTCAACGGCATCTGGTGCCTAGTAGAGTCATTCCACGCCCTATCCCTAGCAGGTTTGGAATTAGACTGCCTGCTAACCCTGCTAGCGAAAGAAATAATTCCTCCTTGTTTTGTTTTTCTTGGCGACTTCTTTTTTTAGATTTTGTCGCTGGCGATTTCTTTTTAGCTGGCATTATATTATTTATTGTTATATAAAATTTGTTTGATTCCGTCTCCAGATACAGCTTTTTTAGTCGCTCCAGATACTGCTCCTGACGCTGCTGCTAGCCCTAGTGTTCCGAATACCGGTAGAATCTTTGGTAAAATTACAGAAAGTGCTGGTCCAAAAAGTCCGCCGTGTTTTAAAATCGCTGTTATTTGCGCAACGGAAAGTTTGAGAACAAAGGATTTTCCCTGATCTAGCTTATTGATTTGTTTCTGAGTTAACATTACTTTCACTGAAGCGCTGTTAGTCTCCGGAGACTTTATCACTAGAGAGACAGAATTACGTTTAGCAACCGCTGCTGATAATTTTTTAATTTGACCGGGCGTAAGGTATATTTCTCTAGCAGTGTATTCCGTTTTTATTTTATATTTGTTTGTTAGATTAAACTTGGACAGTCATTCTACCTTTGACTGAGTCAATCGTCAAGAATCGATCACTGGACACAAGCGCAAATACGTTTAAAGGAGCCCCTGGAACTTGTCCAAGCGTCCAAGTTACTTCTATTTCTGCGGTTGAATTAATCATTCGATCGGAGTGTTTTGATACGTCAAAGAAAAAGATAGGATAAAGAGTAAGAAATTCTTCAATATAAACCTGTGATCCGCTGTCAGCGTCCTGATATTTTTGCATCGCTTCCATCAGGTACATATATGCTCTCGTAACATTTTTATCAGCATCATCTGTAAATTTACATTCGGTCGCTCGTTATGGGCATTGTTTAGAGTTTATTCTGACAAATATTCTCCTGACATCAGCGTTATCAAAAACAGAGTTATTTTGTAGTTGGCTACCAAGTCGTTCTGTTTTTTGAAAGACAACGAATACATACCTTTGTAATTATTCGCTTGAAGTAGCTGTAATGCGCCAAGTGTAATCTATTGTGTTAGGAACACTTGTTTGATATATTTTATGCTGAAGAAAATAAATCTTTTTTGTAGAAGCCTCTAATATAGTGTTAAGTTCTGCTAACCTAGCTATTGATGGAACAGTTCGAGGCATCCAAAGTGCTAATTTCGTAATCACAAATTTTGCATCTGCTCCACCAATCCGAATAAGACAATTATTTTGATCTGCCTGATCTAAAAGAAGTGTATGTTTCAGCCCTCGAAATACCTTATGATAGTCGCGACAAAATCCAAATATTGTGCTTAACGGCAGCATCATTGTTATTTGTTGTGATCTTGCTGCAAGAGATTTTCGCTTGATATATTCCTCGTGATATCTTCATTTTCGTATATTAACAAAGAATTGTTGACCAAATCTAGCATAACTTCTCCATTATCACCTGCATCTGGTGGTGTTATATCAAAGTTGTTGCATGCTTCTGTCAACGAATTTCTTGTGGCGTCTCAGCTGCAGCTGGTGCGGCTATTTCAAGGCTTCCAGCGTTATCTCTAAGAAAATTTCTAACTATCACAACATCTGCAGCAGATCCAGCGCCATGTGCAAAAACACCATCTAAAATAAATTCTTTTTTATATGCTTGTCCTTCTCCAGTATCTTTGAATCACATCATATTTGTTGCAACTGATCTCGAATAATCTTCGCTAAATGAAATAATATTTAATATTGTACTTGCAACTGGTAACCAGCTATCAGTATCCTCCACTGTTTGATTTGCTAGTTGATATCGTGCACCTTTAAACAAACTCCAGCCATTATTTACTAGCGCAATATCTGCGCCAGCTACAATACCATCACCAGCTGCTGTTAATATCCTACCACGAATTTCTAGCATAGCCTTGTGAGGCAGCAAGAACACATCTTCGTCTCTGGTGTTAAATTTTTTTGACCAGCTTTATCTGGTTCGCTTGAGTTCTCGTTGAGATACTCGACATACTCGAATTCTGTTGCTGTATTGTCAGTATCTTATTCCTCACTAAAATCAAGATAATTTTTAACTGACATTTTTTATTTTATAATCGCCACACAAAATTGCAACGTGTTTCACACGTTGGGCGCAAAATTGTTAAATCTGAGGCAAATCTAATTTTCGTCTTGTTTTGTTTACTAGCTTACGTGCTACCTCCTCACCGCAGGCCGACAGTAACTTGTTTGTTGTAGCTATCATGGCTTGTTCTGTTTCCGCTGTTGGTGCAATATCTGATATTGCTGGTTTTATTTCCACGTCACTCTTAATTTTATCAGAGATTTTTTGCCCTACTGCAGTGCCAGCTACTGACGCAGCTCCCGTCTCAAAAGCTTTGATGGCATCAAGAGCAATTGGTGCTACTTTACGTGTAATCCCTGGGATTATCTCGATCACCTTTGTAAATATATTTCCAAAAAATCCACCTACAATAGTTCTTCGATAAATTTTTTTTTGGTCTCATCTTGTTATTAAATTAAGTTTACAAAATTTACGTGTTACAACTACGTTGTTGCGCGCAGGTGTAAATGATACGTGGCAATTTCATTGTTAAGATCTATTTGTCGTCCTGATTGATATGTTAGTTGCATTGTTATGTTGGTTATTTGATTTTCAGGAGTAAGTGGATAGTATATTATTTGTCGAGGAGTAATTTGCATCAGTGAACCAGGCGGGACATCTGACAAAAAACTGTAGATTGTTTGACCTTGCCTTCCCTTGGCTGAGTAAGACCCTAATGCAATAGAGCAATTGATTGAAATTGTATTTACTTCTGTTATGTTAACTTCCAGTTCCAGATGTCCGTCATATTATACACTTTGTTCTGCCACATTGCGTATTGTTGGTTTTTAAATCCTAGCAACGATGCTATACTAGTCACTGGTGAAAAATCGATCATTAAATTATTTTTTTAATGTGATTCTGGTTAGTAGCGTATTATAGTTTGGAGTTAATTCAAAATTGTCTGCGGCAGTGTTTTTTGTTATCAACTCTCTTATCGTTTTGTTGAGATCAGTTACATTATACGCTCCCTGTGGTATTTTGACTGATACCCAAGCACCAGTATTAAATGTAAAGTCGTCATTGACGTTTGTTTTTACATTTGCCATGGAATGCCATATTGTGGCGGAAATTAATCCAATTTCGTATTGTTTATTTGAATCTAGTTCTATTGATGGATTATAGTAAACAGAAAAGTTTGCGCTATTTTTAATCGTTTGTGACGAGTCAAGTAATAGTGTTGTTGACATTATAACAATAAATTAAATAAGATCGCTATGTAAAATTTCGTATTCGGATGAAGTTAGTAATCCACTCGATCTAAGATTATCTAATATATCAATAATTTCGTTGTCGATATCAGTGCTATTATTACCTGCTTCTTTTGATGATATTAATAAGATAAGTCGGTCAACCATTTCTGCGTTTGATGTAAAAACTTTGACGCCTGATCCAGTGATTTCCTCCGGTAATCTTCTATCTCGTACGCTTTCGTATTTTTTAAACAGTCTTTTGAAAGTCCATTTATAATCTCCGGGTCTAGTTCGATATTGTTCTGCTGTCGTAGGTAAAACATTAGCAATAACTCTGTCTCTCATTCTATCCAGCATCGCCAACATTTCTCCTGCTGTTTTAGCGTCCTTAATCGCTTCTTCAGCTGTTCGATAATCATTAATTTTATCGTTTAAAATTATTCGTAGTTTTTTTTTATAGTCATCATTACTCCATTTCGAATGTTGTCAAGATCGTTAAGTTTTTCTTCTGTTAGATATTTTTTGGACAAATTCGGTATGTTCGGAATCATCTATTGTTGAAATAGCTTGTTTTCTGTAAAGTTTTATCTGTTTTTCAATACGTATTTCTTCTATGATAGATTCTGTCATCATTTTTTGTTGCTCAGCTAATTCCTTAGTTTGCTCTAATAAATTTTGTATCAACATTTTTAACTCGTCTGGCTTAACTGTCAATCCTACAATAGCACGTTGTAGTTCAAGAGGGTTGTTTATTAATCTGTCAAATTCGGCCTGTCGTGCAACAGGATTAGCAATTGTACTCACAACTTCCTCTACAATTTGTTTAGTTTCTTTTTTTGATCTTTCTCCGAGTAAACCTAACAACCCTTTTTCTTTCATTTTTTTCTAGTTCTTCCGGAGAAAATGTTTGTAATTTTGATTGCTTACCGAGTACTGCTTCGGTAACAGGTTTAAAAAGTTTGGTGGTTTCTTCTTCTGCAACACGTTGTCCCCGACGGGCTTCTTCCACCCTTTTCTTAAAAGGAACTTGAGATGCTGCAAGTTTCTTCAGTAATTCATTTTTTTTTTATGATAATCCATAATTTATTTTTATATGAGATAAAAAATTCGTCTAGAGAAATGTGTCAATACAACAACGAAACATTTTAGCTGGATCACGCGCTAGTTTGTCAAACAAAAAGAAATTGTATTTGTCTTTGGTTGCTAGAAGATATAATTCAGTAAATTTATCTTTTGTTACGTCACCGCATTGCTCGTTTGCAATATTTCTCACATCAACATTATCGAGTCCAGGAAACAGTATAAAACATCCCGTATTTCGCCTAATAAATCTGTCAACGTTGTAAAATCCTTGCACCAGATAGATTGAATTACATTTTTTGTTACGTGATAATGAAAATTACGACTTAATCTTATTCATCTCCTCGTTGTTTAGCGGAATATCGTCAAATACAATTATTTTATGCTCGGACGAATCAAGTTTTTTGACAGGGATTAATTCCTCTGGTTGTCTTATTAAAAATATACCATCGCCAGCGTCAAGCTCATCACGAAGTTTATCGTTGTATTCGCGTAATAACTCTCGTATTTGTCTTGTTGCGGATTAATTGTGTAGATATATACCTTATCGTAGTTAAAGTTATCGTTGAGTAAGAGATTTAGCAAAAGGTTTGCTTTACCAGAGCCTGTACGACCAACAATAAGATAATGACAATCTGGAAGTTCGTTATTATGTTTATGTTTGATTAATCGTTCGGTGTCAAAATTTAATATCAATGACTTCGCCATTGTTTTTATACAATTTTATGTTATATAATTTACATAATATGGCCTATTACACAAAGTTTGGAACAGCACTTACAGTATCTGTTTTCGCCGACGAACCAATAATAACTGATACATCATCGCTAATAAAAAAAACCGGCGACACAATGACAGGAAACCTGTTTATATCGAATCAGCGAGTACTTGGTTTAGAAACAAATTATCCGCCAAAAAAATGTTGTTGATACACAAGCTGTTAGTTACGCACAACTAAAAACGATCGATAATAACAAACTATCACTGACAGGAGGAGCTTTAAGCGGTAACTTGGATATGTCAGGAAAAAAATAATAAATTTAGAAACCGCGTATCCGCCAAGAAACTTAAATCAAACACAAACTGTAAGTTATTTACAGCTGAAGTATGTTGATGATAACAAGCTTGATAAAACCGGTGGAACTGTCACAGGTAATATTAACATGTCAAGTAAAAAAATTATTGGGTTGGAAACCGTGTATCCACCAGCAAATGTTGATAGCACACAAGCGGTGAGTTATACGCAACTAAAATCCGTTGACGATAACAAGCTTGATAAAGCTGGCGACACAATGACAGGTAACCTTGGAATGAGCAATAACTCAAAAATAACTGGATTACCGACAACTTCACCACCAGCTAACGAGACTGATGCTATTAGTTTTGCTTAGTTAAGAGGAGCACTTGTTCCGTATTAAGACAATCCGGTGGACCAATGTCAGGCAATATAAATATGAGAAACAACAAAATAACTATGACATATGTTCCAGTTAACCATAATGATCTAACGAATAAAGCGTACGTTGACAGTGTGTTTAGTGGTGGTATAAAACGAACCAAAAACAATGTTGGGTATATTCCAACACTTTTTAAGGCAACTTATAACCAAGTTGGGTTTGAGGTAAGTGCATCATCATATCATCCTGAAAATTATCCTTATCACGCTTTCTTTGACAGACAAGAATGGACTACTAACGGAGAAGTTGAAAATTTTTGGATTATAATTAAATGTCCCATTTCAGTTGTTGTTTGGCAATTTCATTTGCGAGGTCGATTAAACTCCAGTGTTGGTCGAATTTAAAATTGGCGATTGGAAGGATCAAACGATGATATCGACTGGGTAATATTATACAGTACAACAGACATTTATATTTCAACAACACAATATTTTATGATTCCAACCGCAAATACTGTCAACAAGTACTTGTATTTCCGAGTTTATGTTACCGCTGCTGAACATCCGTTTCTACGACTGACAGCATTTCAAATACATACACTTGATGATCAGATTTAATCTAACGTTGTAAAATAAATGTCACTACTAAATATAACCGTTGTGAGAGAATTGTATGATAATATTTTTAACCCCAAAATAGATGTTGGGGACAAATCACTATCAGCACTTGTGATAAACACTAGGAAAAATTTTTCAATTCCAATGATAAACTGTCCATTGTCAGAAGAAGAAATTTTTTTTTATTCTCGTTAAGCATATGCGAGGACCACAACTACTTAAAGCAATAAGAGACTTTGATATTATAAGCAGTTACTGTCATCCTGATCATTGCGTAGAAGAACATAAACAAATTGATATCCCGCTAAAAAAAAAAATTGCTCGAGCTTAATTTTGAAAATTTAGATTTGATTATAAAATCAAACTTAATAAAAGAACGAGCTTATAGTGAAAGAGTAGATATAAAAGAACGAGTAAACAGTATCAATGATGACCTCGACAAACTAGCGGAATCTAAGATAATAGGAATAAAAAGGAAGAAGTTATACAATAGTTTTTCAAAACGAATTTTTTTTTAAACATCTCGGTATGTACTACCACGACAAGGAAACCCTAGTTATATTTGTTAGAATGACGCCGGATACGGAGTTAATTATAAAAGCATACTCGAACGCACTTCTACCAATGATGTAATAAACCCTAGAATTTGATCCGATTATTGTTCACAAATCTCTAGCGATAATCAAAGATTTTGACAATGAAATTAGTAATCTCAGCGATGATGAGCGAGAAAAGTTTTTTGAGGAAGTCAATCGAACAACATTTGGTGTAGGGATTGGTTCTTATTACGACATAGGTGAAGAACGCGATGTTTCACTTCCATCACTTCAACGCTCTAGACAATTGTCATTACGAAATTATTACAATCAAGTCGAGAAAATGTTCACAAAACAAAACGAAAAATTATGGCTTAGAGTAAATACTTTTACTCAAATTACCTTTCTTGGACGAAAATCACTCCAAAAATTAATGCTGAGAAATTTCGTAGTTGCATATGCAATTATCAGACAATATCTTGTCCTAATTTTTTTTACTTTAAATCAGATAAGCCTGGTACTTGGATTTATTGATGAAAGAGAAAGAGAATACGGTAATTTGGTGAACGAAATAGATTTTTATGAACGTGAAGTAGAAAACACGTTTGATTCCTACAGTTGGTTAAAGAAACATGAGGTATTGACAGATGAACGATATAGAGATACTTCGTCAGATGTTTATGACAAGTAAAGAGATTTTATAGCTGATCCAAACAATAATAAGTTTCTTGAATTTCTTGATTCGATTGTTGGTGCTACAGTTTTTGATATTGTATAAAAATTGTAAACAAATATTGTATAATGAAAAAACAGATCATCGATTTCAATCACATTTCAGAAGAAATTCCAAAACAAGATGTTGACGCTCTAATGCAATATCACAGATATTATCATAAAAACTTTTGGTGTGTAAAACAAAGTTACAAGTATTACAGTAGAATACTTCGAGCAATATCATATTTACCACTGCTTATGACAAGCTCTGGTATAATTTCAAGTGGCTCATCGTTAAACCCGTTTTTGTTAATAATATCAGGTGTTGGTGTTTCTCTTTCAACGGCGTATAAAAAAATTGAGCCTGAACTTGAGATTAAAAAAATGCTTGTAAAACAGCTAGTATCACTTACAAAAAAATTACTTGATCAGATAAGATCTTATTTTCGAGGTGTAAAACATGATATGGACGACTTAATACGAGAGTTCCGTATTATTGACAGTATGTTAACAGATATTTTACCAATGAGAGTTAGCAAGAACGAAATAATTATCATAACACATGGCTGTAACAGTCGTTTCTAGATCAGAGACCCCCTTACTTTGTCATGTAAAAGTCATCATCGGAGCTGAAGAAAATGTCAACATAGAAGGGTTTTGGAGGGGAAAAGAGTGTCTTTGAGATAGAAACCTTGTTTTTCTCTACTACTTCACTCGGTGATAAAAGAGTAGCCTAGAGAGAGCACCCATAGATCTATACTGCTGAGGTGTTGGGGTTCTGGGCCTCTTTTTCCCCTTGGTTCCTTTCTTCTAGCTCTTTTTCTCTTTTTTATTTTTGTGTGTCTTCGTGTCCATGAGCGAGTGTATGAATGCCATCGGTGGAGTAACATTTATTATCAAAGGGTCATATTCCTTTTTTGTTGATGAGTATTGTAGATATTTTGTGCTGCTTGATTGGAAAGTTCTCATGGAGTAGTAATGCATCTATCCGTGTAGTGCTTGTGCGTAATGTTGGTGGGTGGCTATTTTGGCAGTGATGGTTTTTGTTTAATCCTTTGGCTTTTTTCATGACGGTGCCATTGTCAAGAGTGATCCAATATATTTTAGCTCGAAGTCCGAGGAATTCCTGGATGGGCATTCCTTGAGTTACAATTTTGAATTTTCCGAGTCCTTTTTTTGAGGTCGTCGCAGTGTAAGGGATTGTCTTGTGGATAATAGCTAAGATCGAAAAGGTGTTTGTGTTGATAGAGATCTACGTAGACGTCGTGTGAATTTCATAGACGAGTGAGTCTGTATCGGTCATGAGTAGCGTGGCTTTGTCTCCGTAGGTGTGTTTGATGAAGTCGTAATGAAACTCGAGCATGAGCATTTTGGAGAGATCAAGTACAGAAGCCCCGACTTAGATGGGTTTATCCAGTTTGAGATTGGTTTATCTAGATTCGATGGCGACGAGTTCTTCGTCGAAGATTTCCATGTGCAGAAAGGCATCGTTGGCTACTAGCTTTTCTCGTCGTCGAACGTCATTGACGAAATCGATTTTCTTTCGATGCCGAATGTTTTCCATGGTTTTTCCGAAGACTCTAGTGTTCATGATTTCAAAGAAGTCTTTGTCGAAGGTGGTGGTGGTGGAGTGGGCGCGTTGTGTCGTGTTGAAGTTGATGTAGGGTTTCATTCACGGCGATTGTTTAAACTTGAGTGCTCCGTGAACTTGGTTAAGAACGAGCCCGTTCTTGACACTTGTTCGAGTAGTCGATGATGGATTTTGTAGTGGATTTTATGATGGAGATTGGATATTAGTTTTTTGACCTGAGTCCGAACTGGTGTTGCTCAAAAGAACCATTTAATGCAATCCTTACCGCGATGCTGACGATAGAGTGATGACAAATGTTCATCGACGGAACAGTAGGTTCTATAGCCAATCACGCAAGGGATGCGCTTGTGTTTCACTTGAGTAAAAGAACGGTCTGGACTAGGAGCAGGTCCGTGTACTTTTTTTCAGGATGGCTTTTCTGAGTTGAAGTCGATATGAAAGGGTTGTGTGTATTTTTTGTAGTGGCTTTCGAACTGTAGCGTTCGCTCGCGAGGCATCTGAACGGTTTGTAGTTCTTGATAGGATCCCGACGAGACCTGATCGTGTAGTCGTTGCTGTTGACGAAAGCATTGTAAGCAGCGATAGGAGAAATAACCGTGATTTTTATGCTGCGTGTACTGAGATCGACATAATCGGCTGAAACACGAAATGATTTTGGTAATACGGTAAACTGATGCTGCGTTGTGAGGCCGTTTTGGAGATCGGCATACGATGGACCACGAACTGCTTATCGCCCACTTTCTTGTCATCGAGTCCAAACACATTGATGGAGAGTCCATCGTTGAGTTATTCCAGTCTGGAATCGTCTTTGACGGATGCTTGAAAGGTGATGATACCAGTGGTGTGGAGTGTATCAAAATAGGGCTTGTAGTGGGAGACGCGATGAACATGATCTTCAGCGGGATGTAATGCGGAGAGGACAGACCACACAAGGCAGAAATCATCGTTGTTTTTGACATTCGTGCATGCTTTGGTAGCTAGGACCTGTTTGAGAAGATGTACTTACTTACTTCGACGCAGCGGTGTGAATTTGGAAGTTTGAAACGAGATAGAATTGACTCTTGTGAAGGTCCATGCCGATCCTGACTCTTGCTAACAATAGTTTTGTTTAGATCTGCAATCGGATCCACTGCGGGTGACTCCCCATTCTCAGAAGCACCTCCTCTAGCGGAGCGTTCGTCGAGCGCCATCACTGCCAGGATCGTGTCCACGTCCTCATACTCCAGTCCTACCTGCTGAAGATTTTCGTTTGTCGATAGCGTCATGTAGTGTGTGATTACCGCAAAAGCGTTTTCGGGACACCACTTTGTGGACCTCGTCGTCTTCCTTTCGACCAAACCGTCGTAGCTTGACGTAGCCCGTTTTTACGATGGCGTCCACGAAGTCTGGATGTAACCACTTGAACGAAGTCGTGCACGATCCCTTCGATGGTTTTGAGTAACCGTGCTGACTCTATATCGTTACAAAATTTAAAGACCGTCCAGTATCGATCGATGGCATCTCTGAGCTGCTCCTGTCGCATGTGACCCACAGACAGATGAGACCGCTTGACATCGTGATCTTTGCATCGTTCGCACGCTTCTTCCAGCGATGATTTACCGCATTTCTTACTTCATTCAGCACTTCGTGTGCTTCCGTATTCTGATTAAGTGAATGTTATTGCCAGCATACGACGAATCCTGTCGGTAAGTATCGTCGAACAGCATCTGGTACAGCTCCGTAGTGATGCACACGATTTCTGCCATGCTCTATACAAGATCATTCAAAGTAAATATCTGAAAGTAACTGAGGTGGGTTCTGAGGTCAGTCTTAAAAATGTCAAAGCGACGTACTAGGTATCGGTGATCGTCGTCGTAAACTTGAGCAGATTACTTCCAATGGTCGCATATATAATGCCGTAGATTCTCCAGATGAGCACGCGCTGTGTTCCTGTCTGCGCAGCTGAAATTTCCAGATCGAGACTGGCATGGGAAGTTGCACCTGCATCCAAAAATTAGAAATCACTTCGGCCGTCCCCCACTCATTGGCAGTATTACTCGCGACTAATTGCTAAGAAAACAGGATATAAGCTGTCTGAAAGGCATCATATTCCGACGACGCCGAGATAGAAAATCCACATCGATTTCCAGTAACCGCGGAAAAACACTGGAATGTGACCGTTGTTATATTTTGCACGTCGCTTATCCACGTACTGTTTGGGCGTGGCTTCAGTGTCGAGTACCTGAGGATAGTCGGTGATCATCAATCGTGCACCCGTAGCCAGAAACACTTTGCCCGTCACCGTTTCTCGGCTTTTATTGACTGCATAACTTTCCACATTTCTATAACATTCCTCGGAATCTTCGCTCTACGGAGTCGATGTTGGAAGACCTTTGATGGTATTTCCCGACATGGTGATTGTTCCAGTAATTGTCCCGTCTTAAGAATTTTAGTGCTTCCAGACGAAATGTGCTGAGAATAAGAAATCACTTGGGTGTTATCGGTGATCGGCCACGTGGTAGGAAGTCCGTACAGCTTTTGCTTTTGCAGCGTTGTCATTTTGTACAGGATAATTTGACTATCATTGACATTCATCAGATCGTAGGAACTGGAGTTGTTAATTCTGAATCCTTCTACTGTTTGAAAAGTGATAGGTGTTTAATTTCCACTAGCCTCTCTATCGATCCAGATGGAACGATCTGAAGTTCCAAAATGATAGACCATGGTGGCTCTCGCGTTGAGTCCGCTGTACACCCCCACAAGTCGTGGATTCTGAGACGTGGTTCCAGACGTCGGAGAGGATATCAACATATCGCTCGTAACTTGATCTGCTACGGAAAACGTGACAGTCACTGCGACATTGCCACTAATCGTGCCCCCCCCCCCGTTTAATCGTATTTGCCAGCCATAGATACCGAGAGATCGGAGACTCGGTCCACCCGTCAGATACAATTTGGTCTGCGCGATCAGGTTCACCTGGGACCATCGCGTGACATTAGAGTCAGGAGTGGGATAACTCACGTCTTCGAGATTGGTGAGACTGTGACCGCTTACGTTGAGATGACCTTGCATGGAATCTCCGGTGCGGCTGACTTTCTGGTGCAGCTCACTCGAATATATAGAACATGAACATCATTGACTTCGACACGAAGGAAAAAACAAAAGAGCATCCACATCATTTTGTTGATGCCGGATTGCCATTACATGATTGTGGGTCCTACCGGTCGTGGTAAAACCAATCTCTTCCTGAATCTCCTGATAACAACATGCTGATGTATGATCGAGTAATGATTTACACGCTTAATCCTCATCAGGGCATATACCACCGCGGCAGGAGACGGAGACGTCTTTACCCTAGCCGATCCAGACGACATCCAGCCCGTAGAAGAACTCGATTCGGACACGCATAAGATCATCGAGTGCGATGACATTTAAATCGACCGCGAGAACATGAATCAAATCTGCGAGTATTTTTCGCTGTCGAGACACAAACGCTGAAAAGTCTTTATCGCACTCAGTCGTACTTCGATGTACCTGAATACATGCGACGGAACACGGGATATTTCGTGTTGTTTTCAGGACTCGATAACCGATACATCGAAAGAAACCGTTGCCGTGGCATCACCGCCCAACAATTCAAAGACTGCTATTCCGCAGCGACGTCGGAATACAAACAGGATTTTATGACTTTTCATCGCGATGCGGAAACCATCCCTGAACGTTATCGCAAAGGCTTTGACGACTTTTACCTTCCTGATTAGCATTGGAACAACATCTTTGTCAATGTCGTTCGAAAAGATCACCAGTCGTCGTTAGCACAAGGATGTCCTCTAGAAGTTTAGCGACCAACGGGCAGCCTTACACGTTCTCAAAAGAGAAGGAGGGCACGATGTGCCTGGAGAATTGTTCAAACCCCTTCTTACCAAACTCGACGAAGCCAAAACGACGTACGATGTCAAACAAGATCAGTTGCTCGACACGCTCAAATCGACTCAGCAACAGCAGCAACGACTGCTCCAGGAGCTCACGCTACCCGCTCCTGAAGTCGACATCTCCGAGATTATTAAACAAGCGACAGCTGAACATAAAGGAGAAGTTAGGAATGCTGAACTTAAAGAAATGAGACGAAAAAGAAAAAGAAACAGCGGCATCTCTGCAGAAGATGAAACAGGGAAGAAGAGGACGAAAGAATTTAGCAGGAAGAAGAAAAGTTTCGGAAGGAATTTTCGGAAGAGGAAATAGCCAGAAGACGTGAGAAGGATAAGTTCATTAGTGCCTCAGATAAATTGAAGGCCGATTTCGGTTATCAATCAGCACCACCCAGCAAAGAATGGCTGGAGAGCTTTGTGCAAGATATGATTCCAGAAATCGCTATATATGAGGCTATGTAACTTGCTCAGCAAAGTCAATCAAGTGTATTGACTATGGATTGAAAAGCATTAGGACGAGACCGAAAAAAGTATATGTAAAACCTGCTTGTTCGGTCGAAGGATTTTAACCTTCATCTGGCGAAACAAATCAAAACCAGAAAACAAGTCTACCGAACAGGAGATGCACCCATGTTTCTCGTGCAAGCATCAACATTTGCAGTGACACCAGCAGGATTAGTATCTGTTCGACTGAAGGAGCAAGCAGAGCCACAAGCATGACCTGTGGAATCATTATCGACAAATAAGCTCCTCAAAAGTATGGAAGCGAGAAGAAATGAGTTTGAAAATAGACCTATCGTAAGTCAGCAGGAGAATGCTAAAAAGAAAGCAAAGATGGAAAGGCAAGAAAATGAGCTTAAACAATGGGAAGAGGAGTATAAATAAGAATGAATGCTAAATCGCCTCTCACAGAAGGAGAAGGTATCGGAAGACGTCATGGAGAAAGCATTCTCTACTTCCATATTTCCGCCGAAATCGTCTCGCTTCTCAATTTGCTAATCGCCTCTAAACAAGCGGGAAATATCGGTTTGGAAATCGATAACGAGATGGCAGAGATCCTCAGTCATCTTCTGGATCAAAAGCTGGTCACATCGGATCAGTTTCGTATTTTGTACGATGAATTGATATAGAATGGTTATCGACGATACAAAGCTGCTGCTTGATTCTAGGTCGGTTACTTCCACGGTGAGGTATAACCTTCCGTTGGAATTAGACCAGCAGTCGTACAAAATCGCATTGATCTTGCGAAATCTGGAAGAGCTTCTTTAACGCCACCGTGAACAGCAATCCGTGTTCGTCCGTGGTCGCGCTTCAACAAAAAACGATCACGAGATCCCCACACGGGTACAACATCACCGACATCGCCACGGAAATCTCCCGACTGATCACCGCTAACGTTGACGTCTCTGCCAATATTAAACTGGAACCTAAGTACTCCACCTTGAGAACCAGAATCACGCTCTCTGGAAATTACATCGTACGATTTGACATCGCCAACTCGATCGGATCTCTCCTTGGTGTTAGCGTAGGTACCACTCTCACGCAAAATGGAGTGTACGAAGATCTTCCCGTCAATATCACCGACGTGAACATCCTCCTCATTAACTGCTCGATCGCTCAGGGATCGTATCTTCGGTAGGTTCAGCCTCCAGCGTGATTTATGCCACATCGATTAACGTTCCCCCAGGATCGCTCATGCAAATTTGTCCTAATCCTTTCATTTACTATCCCATCCTGAACAAGTACGCGATCTCAGAAATCACCACGTGGTTTACCAATTAATCCGGACATATCGTCCATAAAAACAACGAAAGAATTACCTATTCTCTGCATATGAGACACAGGTCGTCTTAGCATAAAAAGATGTTCGTAGATAAATAAGTAGCGATGATTTTTTTTTAATTCACGCTGTTTTCTTCGGTACGAGCAGCCCTACCAGGCATTGCCGCCAAAGGCGCACCGACTGCGCTCAAGGTAGCCGAAGCGTGTGATACCGGAGCAGCCTCTGCCTCTGGGATGGCTGTTGGACGAAACATAGCCAGCAAAATCATGCCACCAACAATGATCACACAGTCATCAGCGGCTTCACTGCCTGCGCAGTTGTTCGATCGGTCAAGACAAGCCAAACCGCAGCGGTCCTCAGCGAAAGATCCGAAAGAATTGTACAGGACCTGGAAATAAAGGTACAAGGTACACCCTCTTTTGTTACCATCATGTCCAAATGTGGATTAAAAAGATTATGGTAATTGTTTATAACACTATTATAGCATAGCATAATGTATTCGAGGTTTATTCCCGATTATCTTCGTCTCATCGATGATACTCCAGTAGATGGCTCGACGGCCGAGTACGAGTATGTCGAGTATCAGGACACGAACATCACTAACCTCAACGCAAGCACGCACCGAAACATAGAAACGCGTGACGAAGATGTGTACCTGCTTCCCCATAAAGCCTTTCTGGAAGTCCGCGGAAAATTGTGCGAGTGGATAATGGTACTGATCACGATGCTGGATCGCTGATCAAGATCCAAAACAGCGGATGGCCATTATTCAAGTCTGCTCTATACCATCTGAAGAACCAGACCGTAGAAGAAATCAGTGGATATTTACTCCAAGGCAGCACGATCATGTTCAGCGATGATTACATGCGAACATGTTCTATCGACTCGTGGTGGTTCAGAGATAACGCGCTGGGAGGTGCGGTCTATAACGAATTTCCTACCAATGCGGATCTGGCTCCTGTAGCATGGTGGTGGATGCTACTAATGTGACTGGGGACACTTTCAGACCCAACTTTGCTTTCGCACGTACCGCTGCCTACAACGTCGGATTTGCAGCACGACGCGCTCTCACTGATAGTGGTCAGGAGATTTTCATGATGCTCCCTCTCAGCAGCAGGGATATTCGCATGGTGTTAGGAGGATTCAAGCACACGCTGATCCTGGAAAGAGATTTCTCCGCTCAGTGCCTCCACAGAACAGCAGCAGTAGTTACGGAGGGGCAATTCAACACAAAGTGGTTGTCACTGTCGATGACTAAAATCACGCCCTCCAAGACTCACATGCTCAGCAGCAGGGGAGGTGAATAGACCATTTTTCAGAGCAGTCCGTTTTTAAAAATAATGTTTCCTACGGGGGTGGGGTGGGGTGAAAATACAAGCGTCACAGAGACCTCTAAACAAGTTACACTAAACCGAAGCCTCTGCAGGGTTATTTATCGACCATGAACATTCACTGCTGGTCGTCGACGCGATTAGGTGGTAGGTCTCTGAACCAAAAAATTTCACGAGACCTATGCGATATCGCGACCGAGGATCATGTAAATTTATCATGACATATCCATGAGGGTTCGCTTGAGCGCGTGAAAAGAAACTCTTAAATCTAACTAAATCCATATCCCCTGAACACCAAGTCTGATAGATGTTTCTTATCGTATGAATATCAGCTCCGTTAAATACAACTAAAAAATTACAGTTATCTCTGATAACTTTAGGTATCCGTGTATAACGTTGAGCAACAAATATAGTATCGGTATTATTATACCTTCCTCGGGAAAATATCCGCTCTGGATTTGATTGTTTATATAGCATTACATCGTCGTATACAACAAGAGTATTTAACGTTCCATCAAGATCATCTACCGACGGAGCGTTATTGATGTCGGTGATAAATTCTATAACGTCGCTTCCATCTTCGTCTATCGATTTCACTTTCTCATTAAGGTCTTTAAGTACTTCATAGCATCGTTGACCATCTACAGATGGTGACACCAAATATAACTTATTCCACTTAAGCCAATTTAATATCAAATTAAGTAACAATTGCGTCTTACCGGATCCAGATGGACCAATAATGATAGCTCTGATAGAATTTGGTAGCGCTGGATGATTCTTGCTTTTTTCCTTCTCTTTAGTCGCTGAAAAGTCCGTAATATCCATATGACATAAATATATAACAATTATATGAATTTATATTGTGTTCAATGCAGAGCATCCACCCCCACCAGTGGATTAAAAACAATAATGATGAGGAATAAAAAGCGTGCACTTACAGGCAAGTGTATGAAATGTGGTACAAAAAATATAAATTTATCTCTCATAAACAGGCGGAGATATTGTTGCTTCACTGGGAAAATTACCAGGAGCTCATGGGCTAAGTATCATGGCGAGAAGCAATTTTTGGATATAATCATTGTGGTCCTGGAACCCGACTTGATATCCGACTTGACGAGAAAGGTCAACCAAGATCTGGAGAGTATCCAATAAATGCTATTGATCAAGCGTGCCACGTCCATGATGTTGCGTATAAAAATCCAGATTTACAACAACGACGTATTGAAGACGTAAAGTTGATTCACACTCTAAAATCTGTAAAAAAAAAAAAAAATCTTTCAGAGAACCGCTTGCTACTTTTTTGATAAGATGTGCGATGAAAGGTAGATTACTACTAGGGGCTGGTAATTATAATAATGGAGTCAATTTATTATAGCCCAAGAGGATATTGGAGGGGTGGAGCAGCGATTAGTAAACTTTCTGATGCCGCAGGTGTCGCATGCTCTGTTGCTGAAGATTGGTTAGCACGACAGGCAAAATGGCAAATATATCTACCACCACCTAAAAAATTCAGTACGCACATTTTGATGTCAGCACTCCCAACGAAGTTCATCAGGCAGATATTTTGTTTTTACCACATGATACTATTAAAAACTGGTAGTCGTCATTCACGCACATACAAATACGCGTTGACAGTCGTGGACGTTGCAAGTAGATATAAAGAAGCAAATCCACTATCAACAAAGACAGCAACTGAAGTTGCATCTGCGTTTGAACCAATTTATCAACCAGGGCCCTTGCGATGACCACAATTGATACATGTTGATCTTGGTTCAGTAACATCGCTGATGCAACAACATAACGTCAAAATCAGACGAGGGCACACCGCAATTCATCGCGATCAGGCAATCGGTGAGCGATTTAATCGAACACTTGCTGATAACCAGCTAATTTTTTCCTTACTACATTGTCGTTGATTTCTTGAGTTTGATTATTATTTACTGTGCAGTCTATGATAACCCTCCGCAACTGAGACATTCTTCTCACTCTCGACACCGCTAGATAAACTAAATTTGACCATTCGATACGATCATCGACAATCCAAATATTAGCATCTAAAATTGTCAATCCCTGTGATGAATGAATCGTTATTGCATATCCCAAGGTCCATGAAGATTTATCCATCGTTAACGCGCTCTCAACAACACTCACAGGAACTAAAACAATATCATTTAATACAAGTTTTTATTTCCTTGGTTCTACTAAGCGCCCTGGAATTTCAATATCAATATTTTGTTTACGTGTATCTGCTGGTCGATAACACAATGGCACAGGTAAATTTATAAAGTTTTCTTTATGCAACAGAAATTATTTCTGCTCTTCTCGACAAATTCCAAAAATCACTCATCGCAGTCTCTGTAATTAGCTTACGCATCATCTCACACTGAATAATATCCGGCTGCAGTCTGATTAATTTTTTGAACTCTTTCAGCGATTCATCTATAGCCCTATGATTATCAAGTATTTCCTAATAACAATCTAGAAATTCTTTTAAACAGCTATGTCGCGATTCACCGACAAAAGGTGATGGTTGACCATGATCACCACACATGATAACAGCAGTATTTTGAGTCAATAACCAATCAAGAAACATTTTTAATACATCAACGGATACCGTGCATATCTCATCCAGATAATGATCTTAGGAATATATTTTTCACCCATTCGTTCAGGTTTCCACGCATCTCCCTTCCACCGAAAGAAATTGTGATAAGTATGAGAGTTAATCCCTTTTTCCTTCATTTCTCTGGCGAATCGGTGAGTCGGAGTTAGTACAATCATATCAAGATTCCGAAATAGTTCAATCTCACGTGTTAATTTACCTGAACCTCCAGGTCCGTTGAGATAAATGGTTTTATGCCTGGCCACAGGATCATATACCGATGGTGCTTGATGATGGTTGTGACATTTGACTATTTCTATGATATATCTCTTCAGATTCAGAATAACAAAGTATCTTTTCTTTTAACGCGCTCCACACGCCCCATGGTGCATCAACGCTGATCTGTATTTCATTTTGCAATTATGCATTTTTTATTGCTATAAAATGAGTCTGTGGCGACTCTAACCGCAGTATCAGGAAATCTGTTTATCATCGATTATAAGTTTAACGAAACATACGCAAACATCGAAGATCTTAAATGAGTAAACTGTGGTGAGTCGCCGTCAATGTAGCTCACAATTGTGCCTAGTTTAGTTGCATCTGATAGGTTAATATTATTTCGACTTAGAAACGTATTTTTCCTTGCTGTATCAGCAATTATAAAATCAAGTTCAGTATCGTCGATGATTAATGTTGTACAATGTCGTTTATGATCACATGAACCTCCTTGTGTAAATTTACCAATTATGTTTCTGCCAAGATCTTTTGCAAGTTTAGTTTCCTATTCTACAGCATCGGGATTACGCTTAATTGATCTCGTCGAGAACAGATCTCTCAACGACAGCGGATTTTGGTAGCCAGACTAGTTTTTGTGGACGATACGATATTATTGCTTACTCAGGGTTAACGATATTAACATAGTGTTGCATCAAGCAGATATTTCGACAAGACAATGGTAGTCCAGCCGCGTTCAATACATGCAAATCCAGTTAAATCGAAATTTGGCAAATGTCCATTTATCGAAACCCGAGTCATTTCGTGTATAGGATGTCCAAATCTTTTAACATACTCAGAACAAGCTCCCATTCCAAGAAAACTTCCGGGATAACATGCAACCATATCAACTGAGATAACATCCTTATAATCCTATTTAGTATTCCACAATTCGCCGTGCCTGTATTCAAAACAACCTTTTTGAATATCTTCAATAAATTCCAAACTCACTGGTTTCCATGAATTTTTCTCCTGAGCAAAGTGAGCAGCAACCGACGGAACGGTAAAACAATTACTTAATAATTGTTCTACAGTATTATCAACTTTTGTGTATCTCAACGCCATATTTTTCATTTCCGAGTGGAGCGACTCAGATCGATAAATATCGCCGTTAGGACGCACAAACTGATTATAATTTCTACATTCGGAACTTTGAAACAACCACAGGGATACAAAATCGAACATATCACCGTCATAAAATTTAACAGTTCGAGCTCGTTGAAATAATGTTACGATTGACGTCCACACTTACTGGAAATTTTAATTTCTTTTCCAGCTAAGCAACGTCGTTGATCGTAGCGCCATTTTCTCTAACGTACTCAGCCCACTCATTTATTTTTTTTACATCGTAAATCCGTTAAATCATTTCCACGTATCGCGTTTGTAAAATGTTCTGTTACTCTTTCGCCAACACTATTTAGCGTCGGAATTTTCATCGGTAGGAGGTCATCAACGCTAGGCTTATCATTCAGAGGATATATCGTATAAACAACTGCCGTCACAGGGTATGCTCGGTTATAATATGGTTTGTCGATACCCGGCAGTATTCCTGGTTTGGAATTTTTACTTAATGTGACAACAACCCCAGATAATTCATGTTACGTCAACGGCGTCCACCGCCACTATAAATTTTATTCTAAATATATATCTTTGTTCGTCGAGATAATTAATGATTGTCCTTACTCGCTGGTCATTCATTGTAGCATTAATTGTCGTCGCGCATGATTCTGAATGTTGAGCACACAACAGCCGCACCATCGTTGTGAAACTCTTTTTTGGCTTCACGAATACTATCTATTAGTCTGATTCATCGATTCAACCAGAGCTCGCCTCGGCAAGTCAGGGGTTATTATGTGAAGATCGAATCTCCCTTGAGAGGGTTTGATCGCAGATAATCTTGTAAATTCTTCATCATATAATTAAGGCAAATATATATTTAAATTAAACTTTAATTTATAATATACAATGATTCAAGCAAAGACTAGTTGCAAGTGGTTGATTATTGGATCTACAACTCCTTGTATTAAAGCCTGTGTAAATGAATTTTGTGGATACGACCTAAAGAGTGTGCGACGAGAGAGTCTAGGACCAAAACCGTGTTTGAAATGTAACTAAGGAGTCAGAGAGGAAACGCAGTTGTGTGTAAACTATGGAGGTAGAAAATACAGCTCTTTGAAATAATATTATGATTAAAAAAATAACGCCAACGGCGTCAACTTTAAATCTTCTACAAAACCCGGTGAGGATTATCTGCCTAAATTTCCACGCTAGCAGAATTCTACATATTTTTTCTAGTAATAAAATAGACAAATATATATACTACATAAATGGAGCAAGAAAATAACGCGGATGAAATTGTAACGTATACAGTCATCAAGAATTTTGGGGCGTCGCATGCTGGTGTAATTAGGAACTGTCGACTAAAAACCAGTAGGTTCGGTTGATAATGCTGGTTATCTCAGATTTACTGCTGTGAAAAAGGTATGTCTGTCACAAATTTATTTATCAGTGCTTTTATGATCTAATCAAGGATGGACTTGTGATTGATCATATTATCTGCCCAAAAACTTGATAATTCTTTGAATAATTTGCAGGCTATTACACAGATTCAGAATTGTGAACGGGGGGATACTGGGAATAACAAAAAAATTCAAGACCAGTTAAATCTGTGAATGTCGAGACAGGCGAAGAAATAGAAATTCAATCGATATATACAGCTGGAAACTATTTTGATATTTGCCGAGCTTCGGTACAATGTGTCGCAGATAATATAACCAAATCAGCATTTTCAAAAAAAAAAAAAAATACTATTTAAGTATTTCACTCCTAAATTTTACAATGAAGTAGAACAGGAAAATGCTTCTAAATTTTAGAACTAGAAAACACTCCTGAGCAAAAATTTAGGGCAAAACCTCAATAATAAAATATTTAAATATTATTCTTTGTTTGTGTTTAAGTATTTTGCCCGAGTTTATTTTTAAGTAAGACAGGAAAATACTCTTGAAATTCAGTTAAGAGAAAAAACTCTGTCAAGCAAAACTTCGTCCACTTGTAGTGATATTAAACAGTAACCTCGCTTGTATTTTATAACGACTTCCACTCAAAAACAAAATTATTTCTCTTTGGTTGTTTTTGTGTTTTTTAAAATATTTTATCCTTGTTTTTCTGACTTTGTCAGGTTCTAGTAGTGCTGTAAATAGTCTGAATTTGTATATAATATGCATTATTGTTTACTAGAATTAAGTATGTGAACAGCAGAGGGGGTGAATTGGACAAACTTAGGGTTATTTCGCGAAAATAAAGCTTCCTACGAAAATGAAAATTCAAGCTACACCGGGTTAGCTGATTTTTGTTTGACGCTTGTATTTTCAAATTTTTATGCGTTCTTGTTTACCGATTTCTGGTGTAAAACGCCAGTTGGTCATCCATTCCTGCAGTTGTGTGTATGTAATTAAATCATTATTATATCAATAATAATGCTAACCATGGAATCTCACACAGCTAAACTAGCTCGACATCGGCTAGAAATAATTACGAAATATCTCCTCGTTCGTTATTCTGCCAAACAACAACTACAAGAGCGTCAAGAGTCCGGGATAACATGCAATCACATCAACTGATATAACAGAAGGTGCAGAACAGTTATTTAGATAACAGAAGGTGAAGAACAGTTATTTAAACCGGTTACAAAGGCTACCAAAGATCTGCTTCCCACATTAGAGCAAACCGCTAAAGCAACTGGAAAAATAGCAGAAAGAACCAAACAAGCAAAAAAGATCTTTAGAGAACTTCTAGGTGAAATAACTGCTGCTCAACCAATGCAAGAAATACTTGACCAAGCTCTTGCTGGAATAAAGGATCTTATACCAAAACCAGAACCAGATCCAGAACAAGAAAGAGTTAAAACTGCGAAGATTGAAAAATTTACCGAAAGGAGCTCTACCCTAATAAAACACTTGACGTGCAAAGTTATGATAATAGAGAAAAAGTTGTAAAACCTGAGTACGCTGATATTATTGTAGGCCGTGAAGTCTGGTACAAATGGATATATCGCATATACTACGACACTGATCAGGCCCGAAGTAATGATACAAGATGCAACAACAAAAACAACCACAAAAACAACAATCAATGCAACCAGTCGAAACAACAAGTGAGCAAGAAGAAGAATGGCAGGATGCAAGTTCTATCCCCGGTGCCACTGGAAGTGTTACTACCACTCCTGGTACAGGTATCAGGGGAAGTGGTCTTATTTACTCCATCCCCCCAAAATGTCCTTGCCGATGTTGATTCTGATTGGCGGAAAACGTGTCGGCAATAATTCCCCAGATATCATTAATGAAGCAGTTGCTATTTGTCAGAGATTATTTACGGGCGGTATCATGGACACTAATGTTTATCAGTCCCTCATTGATGAAATCGTTGAAAATTATCGCAGTGATTGATGCAATTAGAACAGTGGCAAGATAATAATATGATCACACATAATCCTCAACGGGGACCTGTAATGGTCAGGGTGATACATTCACAATTACCAACATATAATGCGATCTACGGAGATGGACTCGGTAATGTTGTTCAGGGTCTTTTCAGAAGGATAGCCCCAAAAGCAATACCGACTGCAAAACAATTATCAATGAAAGCTATTGACGTTGCTCGTGATGAAGGTACTGATGCTGTTGGTGATGTTGCTAGTAAAGCATTCTCAGCAATCAAGGATAGACTGTGACGATTAATTCGCAGACCGCCGCCAGAGGTCCAACCTCAGAAAGAAAAATTACCCAGCACCGAAGTTATGCCTGCAAATGTTAGTAAAATAATAAATCAAGCTGCGAATCAAAACCTAGCAGAGTTGTCTGGTGTACCCATGTAAAAAAAAGAAAAATTATAACTGCTAGTCTGATAGCTGGAAGTGGTCTTCGTGTTAGACGATAATTAATTAATAATAAAGACATTCTAACGTGTATCTGATCCAGCATTTGACATGGACGTAACATTTCTAAAGGATGAATCGGTGCGTGATTATCAGTACTATTCTTAGGACGCACATGTACCTAACGCACGAGGAAGAATTGAGTTGCAAGTTTAGGATACAAGTAGATATTTCCAGCCCGCTGAGTATTCATTGAGATCCAAGGTAGACTTTTGAAAGCAGATGATAAAGAGTACGGAATTGGTGATCAAGTTGGTTTTGTTAATAATGGCGTCATGGCGTTATTTAACAGTGCCACGTATATCATCGACAGAAGAAATATTGAATAGTGCCTGGAAAACGTCGACATTGCCATGAAGATACTTGGCCTTGCAAGATAAAACGATGATTACTCGAGATCAGCTGGTCCATCAATGATGTTTGCAAAGGATACGACTGATCATCCAGAAAGCAGAAATTTAACACTGAATGCAGCTGGAACTGAAGTTGCATCAATGAATGAAAATTTCAACTTGGGATTTACATGACGTCGATCAATGTTGAACGGCGATGAAGAATTTTCACGTGTGATTCCACTATCGCATATATTTGGATTCTGTAGAAATGTTAGAAAAGTTATATTTGCCGCTAACCACACCGTGGTACTTGTTCGAAAAGCCACCAACAACGATGCAATATGGCGTACTGCCGCCGTTGATGCAGGTAAAGTAATACTAACAAAACTTTCGTTGTGGATGCCAGTAATATCATCGCAAAAAAAATATCCAGTGTGCGGCTGATCGATTACATGAGTATACAACGTTGCTATCGGCGACAAGAAAAGCGCACGATAAATTATCGTCGCTGATATCATCAGAGCTCAATGATGGAATAATATCAGATCAGGAATTCGCAGAAATGATTAAGGTTTGCTATGAATCAATTGGAAACCCAAAACCCGTTGTCTCCGACAACGACTCCATCAAGGTAAGATCCCCCTGATTATATCAGGGACAAAGACAGGTATTTAGAATCCTGATTAGAATCAGGAATTTAAATAATAATGTCGCAAAATCAATCCCTGATATTACTAGAACAAATCGTCGCTAATACAACACAACCAACAACCACGATGATATCAGGGAGCTCAACCAATCCTGAGTTTGACGTTAGCTTTCCAATAGCAATTCCAGCCAAAGAAATAGCGTTAGCACAATTGCAAGTATATTACATCTGGCCAAATATTAGATCAAAGTCATTCGGTGGGTTGCAAGCAAATAACTCATTAGTGTTTTCGTATAAAAATAAATCTGATGGAACCCCCGATTGGTACGTTGTTGGTATTCCTACGGGCAGCTATCAAATAGAACATATCAATAGTGAATTCCAACGTAGAATCAAATCTATCACAAGAAAAGAATCCAAGATCGCTATTACGGTTCATGAGCCGACGTTATCAGCCGGCATTGCAATATCAACGCCAGATTACGCAGTAGATATATATCATTCATCGATCCGAACTGTGTTAAGAATGCCAGAGATAGCATATGTTCATCAAGGACCACCAGAGCCTCAACGATCTGATTTTATTACAGACAAACTTGCATTTACAAAATATCCAGAATATAGAAATCTTAAGATATGGAATAACGAATTCCCTACAACTTTCAATGTTGGTTATAAAAATTATATCAAATGGATATTCTATGATGTAATTTACACTGAAGAAATCCTAAAACAAAGAACTAAGTATGGAAGTTCCAATATAGCGCTGGCCAAGGAAATAACACAAGAACACAAACAATTATTTCACCAGTACACACATGAGTTTCCAAGTGATAATCTTAAACAAAAAATCATTACAACGATAGAACATCTGAACCAAGTAAAATCTGACGCTGAATTGTTTCATGAATATGTGATAAAGACTGTCATTCATGATGGTCGTTAATTAAGAATAGGCCTTACAAATGGCCCCGCTCCACATTATCCAGATGAAACATATAAGGATAATTTTCTTGGATATTTTAATATCACAGAGGCTTACCATGGCTTGAAAATGATAAAATACAACCTGCTGTCAACGCAATCATCGATGAATATTTTCTAGCAATACTAGAATTATGGAGAAAAATATCCCCTCCTCCAGGTATTCTCAAACATGACAATGATCCAGACGGAGGTGGTAGTCATATATCACCAGATATTGTCAATGTCACACCAACAATCGCAGTCAGTCTTGTATGTGATGCAATTGATGGCAGCTATCAAGTAGATCTTGAAAGATCCAGGCAGGAACAGCAGGGATATGTCTTATATTCACTAACCTCTGAAGTCACCCCTGGTTTTTAATTGTGTCAGTACCTGTTAATCCGGTTTATCTGAGATGTCACAATCCGCTATTATCACGGATGCATTTCAGACTTACTGACCAAAGTGGGAACTTGATTGATTTAAGAAATAAATATTTGACAATCAGTTTGTATGTGCGTTCGTGATCTGACTGATTTTTGTGAAATCTGAATCAGTATCAAAAGAAAAATAAAAAATAAATATTATAATCTGAATAAAGATAAAAATAAAATGTAAATATTATAATCTGAATAAATATTATAATCTGATTCTGAATAGATATTATAATAGAATTTGCATCCGCGGATAGATTAACCGATTTAGCATTAAGTGAACTCTTAAAAGCAACTTCGGAACAAATAAAAGATATGGCCAAAAAAAACAAAAAACAAAAAAAAAACAAAACGTTGGACCTCCACAAGATCCAGAAAGTTTTTGTTGGAATAATAATTATTCATATTTCTCAAATTAAATCATACATGAACATATGGATGGAATAATTGCCGAGAAAAACTAAACCATGTACAACAATTGATGGTGTGTTATTATCGTCTAAACAAACTTTGTAGTAAGATTCTCGATGATGTAGTCGATACAGGAAAACTTTCTCAAATGAAAAAAAAAATATTATAATCTGAATCAGAATAAAAAATAAAAAATATATCAAGCAAAACTCACAACTGTAAAAAAATAGCAAAAAGGGAGTACCTCACGAGCAAGTTCAGTGATGTCGGATATATCTCAAACTGGGTAATTGTTATATTTTTTTTCCCACTGCAATTGTTGGATTGCTAAGAGCGATAAGGGTTGCAATAAAAACACCCCCTAAGTGAAACCCGGGCTCTTTGCGGTTCGTGGGTGCCAGGCAAGTTACACCTGGAATGAGGGTTTTTTAATACAATTTTACAATTACCCGTACAAGTATATCTCGTCTTTTTTCCCCCGGCAGTGAATCTGAGATAACCAACATCATCAACAGAACCTACTAGTTTCTTTTAGTCGACAGCGCCTAATTACACCAGCACGAGCTGCCTCATAATCCTTGATGATAGGATGTGTTACAAATTCTCTGTGCTCCATTTATATAGTAAATATTATTTGTCTAAATTAGTATTTTATTACTAAATAAAAATATATGGGGACTGCTAACCAGAAAATCTAGCGAAATAATCTTCAGCATTTGTTTTATCGGAGATTCATCACTGACACGATTGGCTTTATTTTTTTTTAATCATCATACCGTTTTAAAGCCCTGTTCTTTTTACCGTCGCATTCTACACACAATTGCGTTTCACCCCTGACTCCGACGTTACATTTCAAATATGGCTTTTGGTCCGAGACTTTCTAGTCGCTCGCACTGCATGTGATATCCACAGAATTCATTTGCACGATTACAAGGAATTACAGATCCAATCATGAACCACTTACAATTATTCTTTGCTTGAATCATTATATATAAATTAAACTTTAATATATATATATATATATATATATAACATATATATATATATATATATATAGTATATATATATATATATATATATATATATATATATATATATATATATATATATATATATACCTTAATTATAACATGGAGGAGTTTACGAAATTATCTGCAATTAAACCTTCGCAAGGGAGATTCGATCTTGACAGAATAACCCCTGACTTGCGGAGGCGAGCTCTCTTTGATTCGACGAATGAGACTCTAATCAATCGTATCCGTGAATCCAAGAGAGAATGTCGCAACGATGGTGCAGCTCATGTGTGGTCAACATTTAAAATTATACAAGATGATAAAACCACTGACATGGTCAGGGTTGATGCCACAATGAATGACAAATGAGCAAGGACAATCATTGACTATTTTGACAAACAAAAATACTTTTTTAGAATAAAATTTATCGTTGCTGTGGACACCGCCGCGGTAGATGACGCTGACGTCACCTGGATCATCCATGACAAACGTGACCCTCTTGAAGAATCACAGCGCACTGAAAATATTGTCACGTTAAGTAAAAATTCCAAATCAGGAATACTGACTGGTATCAACAACCATATTATGAACGAGTATATCCTGTGACGGCAGTTGTTCATGCAATATATCTGTTGAATGATAAGCCAAGTGTTAATGACCTACTGCCGATGAAAATTTCTCGCTTAAATTGTGTAGCTGACCGAGTTACAGAACATTTCACAAACGCGACACCTGGAAAGGATTTAACGGATCTAGGACGTAGAAAAATAAATGAGTGGGCCGTTAAAGAAAATGAAGCTACGATCAAAGACGTTGCTGAGTTGGAAAAAAATTAAGATTTCCAATAAGAGTGAAGACACTAGCCTGAGAGATTTTGTACGAATCAAAATATAAAGCAAAGGGAGCGTCGATATAGATCGTTGATTATAACGCACACGCGTGGACTTCTGACATAATAATATCTCCACGAAATCGAACTATTAAATTTTATGACGGTTACATGTTCGATTTTATCAAAAATATCAGTAAGAGCGACCCTGTATCCGTGTGGTTGTTTCAAAGTTTCGAATATGATTATTATGATCAGTTTGTACAACCTAATGGAAATATTTATCGTGCAGAATCTCTTCACAACGAAATGAAAAATCTTGATATATGCCGATGATGTTGAACGATTACTCGGCAATTGTTTTCCCGTTCCGTCAGTTGCTGCTCACTTTGTTCAGGAGAAAAATTGATGGAAACCAAGAAGATCGGAATTTCTTGAAGTTGTGTAGCTAAGCTGCTGCGAACACGGACACGGCGGATTATGGAATACTAAATACGATTATAAAGATGTTACCTCAGTTGATACGGTTGCATGTTATCCTGGAAGTTTTCTTGGAAGGGGAGAGTGTTCTGATTATTTAAAAAGATTTGGACATCTAACACACTAGATGACCAAAGTTGCGATAAATGGACCCTTGCCAGATTTTGACTTAACTGGATTTGCATGTATTGAGTCATTCGAGTTTGCATCGGAAAACCTTCATCCGGTTGTCGCTATTTGGTTTGGAAGACATATTAGCGAACGCTGTTGGGGTCAACAGTGCTATTACCATATATGCTTGACGCAAAAATATTAATATTGTTAACCGTGAGTGAAGTAATAATATCGTATCGTCCACAGAAACAAGTTTGGCTGCCTGTGGTTGAGAGATCTGTTCTCGACGAGATCTTTGAGCGCAATCCCGATGAAACTGAGTATGAAAATAAACTTGTAAAAGATCTTGGCAGAAAAATAACCGGTAAATTTACACAAGGAGGTTCATGTGATCATAAACGACATTGCACAAGATTAATCATCGACGATGCTGAACTCCATTTCATAATTGCCGATAGAGCAGAGAAAGGCACATTTATAAGTCGAAATAATGCTTACTTATCGGACGGAACTAATTTAGATGCAAATTGTGAGCTACATTGATGGTGACTCACCACAGTTTACTCATTTAAGATCTTCGATGCTCGCATACGTTTCGATAAACATACTATCCATGATAAACAGATTTCCGGATACCGCGGTTAGAGTCGCCACAAATTTATTTTGTATCAATTAAAAAGTGCAGGATTGCTAAAACAATTACATATCGGCGCTGATGCACCATGGGCAAATGGAGAATAAAGCTAGAAAAAAATACTAAGTTATTCTGAATCTGCCGACATTGAATTTAAGGAAACATATTACAAAAAAAAAACAACAGATGTAAACACTTTCATCAGCACCATTGGTATACGATCCTGTGGCCAGACATAAAGCAGTTTATCTCAATGGACCTGGAGGTTATGGTTAAACAACACGTGCGATTGAATTATCTGAAAATCTTGACATGATTGTTCTAACACCGACTCACCGGCTTGCCAGAAAAATGAGCGAACGAGGAGTTAAATCTCATATTTATCACAGTTTCTTTAGATGGAAAGGAGATGCATGGACTCCTGAGCGATTGGGTGAGAAATATATTCCTAAGATCATTCTCTGGGATGAAATATGCACGGTAGCCGTGGAGGTATTAAAAATGTTTCTTGATTGGTTATTGACCCGGAATACTGCTGTTATCATGTGCGGCGATCATGGCCAACCACCACCCTTTGTTGGATCGTCTCCGCATGAATGGCTGAAACAGTTCGTAGATTATTATCAGGAGATAACTAATGATCATAGAGCTATTGATGAACCGCTGAAAGAGTTTAAAAAGTTAATCAGACTGCATCCAAATAAGATTCAATGTGAGATAATTGACAATAATGCGTGAATTCCAGAGACTGTGATGAGTGATTTTTGGAATTTGTGGAGGCCTGCTGATTTGATGGATGTAAGTCGGAAGATAGTTCGTGATATACTTCAACAGCAATTATTTCTGTTACATAAAGAAAATTTTTCATTGTGTTATCGACCAGCAGATACACGCAAACAAAATATTGAAGCTGAGATTCCTGGCATTAATGAGATACAAAAACTCGTTCTTATTATTGTTTTGGTTCTGTGAGTGCTGTTGAGAGCGCGTTAAAGATGGATAAATTTCAGTGGGCTCTAGGATATGCTATAACGATTCATTCGTCACAAGGATTAACTATTTCTGATGCAAATATCTGGATTGTCGATGATCGGATCGAATGGTCAAATTTAGTTTATCTAGCGGTGTCCAGAGTTAGAGGAATGTCTCAGCTACTGAGGGTTATTAAAGACTGCGCAATGACTCGGGAAGCCACTGCTAGCAATGGCAATGATACGGAAAGGAAAAAAAAATTATCTGATTATCAGCGATCTCACAAAAAGTATGCGTGACTTTGATCTTAATACTGAATGTATCATGACGCTGAAAAACAACAAAATAATCACTGTGCTTGCTGAAACACAGTAATGTTGTGGCAGTATTCTTCTAATGACCCACGACAATTTCTCGTGGATAGAATTAATAGTAGTCTCGGCCACACATGCAAAAATGTGATGCTGACCTGTCTTGAGTGTAATCGACGTAGGGGCGCTGGTGTCTTGCTTTCACACAAGTGAAGGCGGTGGTAATTGTGTATCTTCAGGAATTACTTGTAATTATTAGCGTACAAATCCATGTTGAGGAGCAGTTGAATCTAGTCTATTGATTGCAGGTCTACCCGTGGGTCTTACCTCGCTGGAAATTTTATGTGTGGTCACACTCCAAATAGGATCAGTTGCTCATTTTTTAACCCCTTCAAGTTCACCAGGTTCCTTTAAATATCTGACAGTCACATTACCTACTAATCGTTGTGTTTTGTTGTAATCGCATTGATAGGTTTCATGGAAATTCCAATAGTAATTTCATTATTTAATGCAGCTATCACACTTGGTAGTCTTGCAACCCATTCACGAGATCTCTTGTTCGCCTGAACTTTATTTAGGGATATTTCCTGCGCATATGGATATTTAAACAATCGTTAAGCAAGTGTTCGATTAAATCGCTCAACGATTGCCTGATCTCGATAAATTGCGATGTGTCCTTTGCCAGGATCAAACTGAAGCAACTGTGGCCATTGCAAAGGACCTCGTTGATAAATTCGTTCAAACGCAGATGCAACTTCGGTTGTTGTCTTTGTTGATACTGATTCTACTTCTTTATATCTACTTGCAACGTCCACGACAGCAACGCGTATTTGTATGTGCGCGATTGCCGTCTACCAGTTTTTAATAGTATCATGTGGTAAAAGCAAAATATCTGCCTGATGAACTTCACTGGGAGTGCCGACATCAAAATGTGCTTATTGAATTTTTTAAGGTGGTGGTAGATAAATTTTCCATATTGCCTGTCTTGCTAACCATTTTCCCGCAACAGAACGTGCGACACCTGGTGTATCAGCAAGTCTGCTAATCGCTGCTGCACCCCTCCAATATCCTCTTGGGCTATAATAAATCGATTCCATTATCATCTCTACGATTAATTACCAGCCCCTAGCAATAGTTTGCCTTTCATCGCAAGTCTTATCAGCCTATTAGCTAGTGATTCTCTGATAAATTTATTTTTTATAGACTTCAGAGTGTGAATCAACTTCAAGTCTTCAATATGTCGTTGTTGTAAATCTGGATTTTTATACGTAACATCATGGACGTGGCACGCTTGATCAATAGCATTTATTGGATACTCTCCAGATCTTGGTTGATCTTTCTCGTCAAGTCGGATATCAAGTCGGGTTCCAAGACCACAATAATTATATCCAGGAAACTTCTCGCCAAGATATTTAGCCCATGAGCTCCTGGTAATTTTCCCAGTGAAGCAGCGATATCTCCGCCTGTTTCATGAGAGGTAAATCTGTGTCTTTTTGTACCACATTTCACACACTTGCCTGTAAGTACACGCGTTTTATTCCTCGCCGTTATTGTTATTAATGCACTGGTGGGGGTGGATGCTCTGCATTGAACACAATATAAACTCATATAATTATTATATATTTCTACAACATGGATATCATTGATTTCTAAGCGGCACGAAAGCAAGAGCCAGTCAAGGATCATCCAGTGCTACCAAATTCTATCAGAGCAATTATCATAGGTCCATCTGGGTCTGGTAAGACGCAATTGTTGCTTAACTTGATAATGAAATGGCTCAGGTGGGATAAGTTGTATTTAGTGGCACCATCTGTAGATGATCAGAGATGCTACAGCGTGCTTAAAGATTTTAATGAAGAAGCAAAGTCGTCGAATGAAGACGGTAATGATATTATTGATTTTATCACCGATATTGATGATGCTCATCTGTGGACGATCTTGATGGATGTATTAATAATCTCGTAGTGTACGATGATGTGATGCCGGACAAACAATCAAATCCAACTCGGATATTTTCCTGAGGCATACACAAAAACACCGATATGATATATGTTATTCAGCGATATAAGCAAATACCTAAAGTGATCAGAGATAAATGTAAGCTTCTGGTTGTCTTTTATGGTGTTGATACCCACACACTAAAAAATATCCACCAGACTTGGTGTTCAGGAGATATGGATATTATTAAGCTTAAAAATCTCTTCTCGCATGCGCAAGCGATTTCTCATGGATTTATCATTATAAATTTACAAAATCCTCGGTCGCGATATCGGATAGGTCTTGATAGAATTTGTAGTTGAGAGAGACAACAGCAGGAAGGGTGACGACCAACTGGTATTTTACACCAGGGGTTGGTAACTAAATTTGAAAATAAAAAAAAATGAGCTAACCGGGTTCAATAGACCTCGGTCGGTTAGTGGTCGCGGTTTCGCTTTTATTTTCAGTTTCGTTGGAAGCTTTGTTTTCGCGAAATAACCAACCTAAGTTTGTCCGATTCACCCCCTCTGCAGCTTATGTGTATTGTGCCGTCCATATAAGTTAAGATTGAATTAAATATGTATATTGTTCCGTCCATTAGAATTAAGTATGTGTATTGTGCCGTCCATTAGAATTAGATATGTGTATTGTGCCGTCCATACATTCCGAAAACAACATTCCGAAAGGAATATATTAAAATTAAGTATGTGTATTGTGCCGTCCATGCATTCCGCAAAAATTAAGAATGCAAATATTTTTTATTTAAACAGATATTTATTATATAATAAATCACGAAATACAAATTTCTGATCAACTTGATACTTAAAAAAATCATAAATAATTTTGAAAAGCTGCAAGAACGAAAATCTGAAAGAAAATGCACTCTAGTAGCCGAATACAAGTTTATTAAATTACTCCAACAGGCAATGATACAATCGCTAGCTTATGTCGATAATAAAAGCGTCCGGCAATTAGTTCCACTAGCACACGCGATTGAGAAAATTCGATCAGAGTGGTCACGCGAATGCGAAACAAAAAGGAATGTGATTGTGCGTGTGCGACAGTTGAAAATAATTATATCCGATTGTAAACAATCGAATTATGCAAGAGAAAGTGAAAGTTCTAACATCTAAACAAAGTGAAACTTGTCACATCCAATATTAATAGCGCGCGTTTTGACTATTGTCGGCGGCGTCTGCCGCTGAGTTAATTATAATTTTTACTTTTTTGTCGGAAAGTTGGGTAGTTTTAATTTGCGGACAATCCATGAAGTATTTCCTGTAACTTGGACCGTTTAAAGCAAGAGTGTGTGTAATTCAAAATTTGATCCCTCTCACACACGGCCGTAATAACATTTTCTCGTTGCAGATCATTTAACTGTTCCTGCTTTAACAAAAAAAAAATTCATCGCCATAATCATCAATAAGTATATTAACACTAAACTTTTCTGTGTGGGGAAGTGTCAAGATTGTTTTGACGGCACTTTCGAGTACCACTTTTGTTGTATACAAAAACTCTCGTGTGTTGGTACATTACATTATACCACACAGATAATTTATTTTTTCATGTTTGACATAACAGCCAACACTCAGAAACAGATTTATTTATTATAAGAAATTTTTTTATACTCGTTGGCTTTGTCAGGATGTCGACTATCTTACGAACGCACATACAAGCATCATATCGGAAATCTAGATGGTGTCCGCGCTGGTCAGTAAGTTGAAATACATCCGTGAAAACAGCGGATTATGATATCGTAGATAAACTGGATTAACAGGTTCTAATACAATCAAAACCCCAGGTGGACCTTGAGGACAAAATGTGTATAGAATATATCCCTGCTGTGCCTGACTGGATTCTTGAAGATCTGCTTGATAGCTGCCATCGATAGCATCAAACACCAAACTGACTGCGATCGTTGATGTGATCGCGGCAACACCTGGTGATATATGACGACCACCGTCGTCTGGATTATTATTATGGGTTAGAATGTTCGGAGACGGAGATATTTTTCTCCATCATTCTAATATCGCTGGAAAATATTCATCAATGATATCACTGACGGTTTTTGTCAACTCATCGGGGTTGAATCCTGGTAATTCTGCTTCTGTGATGGCACAGTGTCTGAGAAACAGCTCCTTAAGTGCAATTATATCAGTAGTATTTATTGTTTCAATAAAAATCAGACTTGAAGTCGTGTGAAACATGGTTAACGTTGGCTCATGAATCGTGATAGCGATCTTGGATTCTTTCCTGTGATAGATTTGATTCTGCCCTGGAACTCATCGTTGATCTGTTCGATTTGATAACTGCTCGTTGGTATGCCCACAACTTGGCACTCAGGGGTTGCAGATTTATTTTTATACGCAAATACCAGTGAAGTATTTGCTTGCAAACCACCGAATCATTTTGCTCCAATATTCGGCCAGCTGTGATATACTCGCAATTGTGCTTCTGCTATTTCCTTCGCTGGAATTGCAGTTGGAAAGCTAACGTCAATTTCATCAAGGAACGATTTAATAAATTTTTCGTCGATAATATAATACCTGTGCACATCACAGGTATTTATAGTTTTTGCTTTTTTTGGCTTGGTTGGGCTCGCTGATATCATCGTGTTGTTGGAGGTGTTGTATTAGAGGCTATTTTTTCTAGCAGTCACAGTGTTTGATTTTGCGACATTATTATTTAAATCAGGGATCTAAATCCCCGTCTTTGTCCTTGACAGTGCCCTTGTCGGAGACAACGGGGTTTGGATTTCCAGTTACTTCATAGTAAATCTTAATCATTTCTTCGAATTCTTGATCTGATATTATTCCATCGTTGAGACCTGATGATATCAGCGATGATAATTTGGCGCGTGAGCGTGTTGCCGCTGATAGCAACGTTGTAGATTCGTGTAATTTATTAGCCGCGCACGTGGATTTTTTTTCTTCGATGATATTAAGAATACCAGCAACACCGGTTACAACTGAAACACCTATTCCTATTACTGGTGCTATTATGTATGTGGCTGATAATGCGCCGATGACCGTTACTGTTTCAGCGACTACGGCAGATGCAGAGTATACAGTTATGTCAGAAACAACAATATGTCTGTGGTATTTTTTTGTTTTATTGTATGCGCATCAATAACATTTAGTTGGGTATGCCATAAACATGATTGCTCGTATCTAAACCGTTGAAGGTCAATCGATTGATTCATTATGTAGATTACTAACACTTTAAGTAGGTGTCATGTTGGCGACGAATTCAATACACCAATAGTAAGAGACACCGAAGAAGTTTTCTTCGGGTTCCACCACGAATGTTCCCTCGTCGTTTTGATCCTGTATCACTAACATAGATCCAGAAGATCTGTTAACTGGATAACGCCGTGAAATTGTGGTAGATATTGTAACTGTTGTAACGCTGAGTACCGAGAATCTGTACATGCCGGTAACCTGAGCATTATGTTTAATGGGTTTATTGAGTGGTGTCCATAATGCTGATCCAGACGATACTGTATGTACTACACCATCGGTAATCTTTTTGATGTCAGAGAGCTTAATGTCGATGACTACTGGACATCCAAAAAAATCATTAAAGGTTCTATTTGTGTTTCTACGAAAATTTGCAAACACGATTACATGATTAGCATATTCAGATATAAATGTGGCCATTCCATCACTGATTGTCATTAAAGAGGTTATCATCGGGATGTTGCTATTGTCAACGATTCTGGTTCTCTCAAATTAGCGATGCTATTTCCGCCCATGTTGAGATTGCTTGTCACTGCATCGCCAGTTTTAGCAACATATTTACTGATCTCAGTTTTGATCGTGGCGCCATTGTTGTCTACGTATTTTTTCGTTGCTACATCATCGTCTGATTTTGGTTCTCTCATATTAATAATTGTATTTCTGCTCATGTTGAGATCGCCATACATAATATCTCCAATTCTTCTGCTTCGTCCAGTAATTTCTCCCATGAGTGTTAGAATTGATTTCTCCGAGTTTTTAATTTTACCGTTTTTAGTAAATACCGCTAAGTTATATTCGGTCGCATCAATCTCACAGAATAATATCAGTTAACGGGATATTGTTCGTCTTTAACCGTACTTGTTTATCCTGATAAACAACAACTTTATTGTGGTACACATTTGCGAGACTCAAAAGATTACAGAACTCATCGTTGACCTAGTCAAGCGTGGTATATTTGGATAAGTCACCTTGAGGCTTGTCTCGAGCAGATCTTCCGTAAATAGCTACCATTGTATATTACACTAAGACCTGTTTAAAACGACCACTTGTATATTCGTGCTCGACTTTATGAGGCGGTGTACCTGACGATGACACAGCGTCGAGCACAGCGAGTTCTTCACTGCCACATATTGGCGGATCAGTTATTGTCTGTGTTGGTTATGTTGAATACCAGACGGGAGTGTTTTGAAGTCCGCCGACATATTTTAAAAATTCATTTGGTGGCGCCAACCCATACGAATCAAAATAAACAACTCCAAGTGGATCAATCACGTATGCAACCCAATGTGAACCTGGACCAGAACTTAGATCGAGATTAATGATAGCGGTTTCAACATTGTTTGGTTGTTTTGGTAATTGATCACGCATATAAACACCTTTGAAGTTTTTGATCTTTAATTTCTTAGCAGCATCAAGTAAATCAAAATTGGGAAACATGTTTAGCGAAGTGTCCCCGGCAGTCTCAGACCTCGACCGTACCACGATTGGGGAGTTCCTGGCAGCCTTAGACTCTGCTCTTTCTTTTGGAAGTCTTTATTCTATGACCTATTGTTTGCTTTAATGCCATATCAACGCTGGTATAACTGCAAGAAGTGGAAATGTACCACACATCTTGGCAACATCTTTAATGGCACACGCAGAAAGATTAAGTCTAACACCAGTCGCTGATCGTTTGGTGTCATTGAAGTGCCTGCGTTGACTTTCTGTCAGGGATAGTTCATTTGGACCCTTCGGGTCGCTTGCGATCTATACTGATTTCAGCAATATTTTTTATTCCAGAATTCTTTTTTAATGCTGATTGTAGCTTTTAAAACTGACCAGGAGTCAGAGTAATATTAACATGATGATATGACATTATAATATCATGAGCGATTTAATTACTACTCGTGCAATTGATTACATGTTTTCCACTGGGGAATCAATGACTATCATTCGTCCACCAACACCTTTTGTATGAGACTATAACAGCGATTGATCTTTAATTAGCAATAACTCCTCTTGCCACACGGGCTCAAAAGTGTATATCAACGACAGATTGCCTAAATAAATCCAAGTGTTCCAGCAAAAAGTAATAGATCGAATACAGCGTTGTAAAAATCTAGTTGTGAAATTTGTAAACCAGAATTAACATTTTGATCACGTCCCATGAATGTCATCAAACGACGACATGCACGTGCAACATGATTATTCTCAAAATTCAATAATATATCTTCGGATGTTGTTGATGTCCATTTATTCTCAGTGAAATTTCAGTAACACCAAGTTTGTCAAGTTTCATTGTACTGTGTGTTTGTGAGTTTACACTAGCAGTATTTTGGAAAGCAGTAAATATATGTCGCGGTGAAGAGACACCCTTGCTATCTGCCATGTAAATAAACCATTAATGGTACTTTGAACACCATCTGTGGTCATCTTCAACCATGACAATGTTGATTTACAACCTGAGTCCATAAAAGAGAGAAGCCGTTGTTCTTCAGCGAGTGATGGTATCATTGTTGGCATCCACAATGAAAGTTTTGTCAGTATTACTTTGCCAGCATCACCGATAGGGCGCCAGATTGCATCATTGTCGGTAGCCTTTCGTACAAGTACAACTGTATGCTTGGCTCCAAAAATAACCTTTCTGATATTTCTCCAAAATCCAAAGATATGTGACAGTGGAATTGCACATTAAAAGCCTCTACTCCCATCTTTCAGCATTGATCGACGTGATAAGAATCCTAAGTTGAATTCTGGATTAGCACCATTAACCACCGGAGCCACATCGACGTCAGCGTTGCCGGTATTGTTTCTTGGTCGTCTTATATCATACGGTCTCTTGTCAGGGTGGTCAGAAGTATCATTCACAAACATCATTGACGGACCAGCCGATCGTGAATAATCATCGTAATATCTTGCTAGACCCGATATCGTCTTGGCAACGTCGACGTTTTCCAGACAAGATTCAATGTTTCTTCCGTCAGTGCTATACGTGGCACTGTTTAACGATTGACATCCTTAACCCAATCGGTAGATTTAAGAGTTTTAACATATTCTGGTTTTACATACCTATCTCTATTACAATATTCAAACGCAACAATATCAAGTAAATGGTCTGGTTTATTGATAGCGGCAATACCTTTAGGCGTAAATTTATCTGGTATCTTCCTTTTAGCTTTTGGCGGAGGTTGTGGCTCATCTTCAGGTTGTGGCTGAACTTCAGGTTGTGGTTGAGGAGGTTGCCGGGATGATGGTCTAGTTGCCCGAAGACGGCCAACAATATCAACATGCAATGTCTCAAGAGCTTTTTGAGCTGCCTCAGTTGCTGTAACAACTTTCTTTGTTGGTTCGACAATTGGTTTAAATAACTGTTCTGCACCTTCTGTAAACTCAACCTGAGACTCCTGACGTGCAAGTAGATGCTGCTTGACATAATCACTGACTGGATGATATATTTTAAGTTCCTCTATTCGCTGTCTAGCTAGTTTAGTTGTGCGAGACTCCTTGGTTAGCGTTATTATTTATATAATAATGATTAAATTACGCCACCTAACCACGTCGGCGACCAGCAGTGAATGTCCTGGGTCAGTAAATAACCCTGTAGAGGCCTCAGATTAGTGTAACCCAGTTAGAGGTCTCGGTGACGCTTGTATTTTCACCCTCCACAGGAAGCTTTAGTTTCAAAAACGGACTGACCTAAAAATGGTCTGTTCACCTCCCCTGCTAGCTCAAACTAGAATCAACGTTAGCCAGAATTACCAAGAAACACCACCACATTTACATGTAACAGTTTCTCGCGACTTAGGTCACCACGTCGTGGAGAGTCGCTACTAATCCAGGCAGCGAACTTACCAGACACGCCTTCATAATAGCGTTTCAGCTGACCAGTCAGCGAGATAACCCACTTCAAAACAACACATCATTAAAAGCCTCGGCATTTCTTGCATTCACGTCCGCATCAATTCTAGACAATATCCAGAGCGAGAACTTGAATGCAACTTCGCTGCTGATACTCGAAATTATTCTCGCGCGTAAATGATACTCATGGAAGCCATGCAGAAGTATCAAGACGTGGACACAGGCATTCCTATCTCGTTGGAAGATTTCGCTAACTTATATCCCATCTTCCACTTCGATGTGTCCAAACATTCCAAAGGTGTCAAAGATTCTCCTGGAGATATCGAAATCCGATTAACTGTTGGCGCTCCAGGTAACGATTACGTCTGTTACACGCTGGCGACCTCAGACCGATACATAATGCTGGATGTAGTCAATGGAAAAATGAATATCCTTATATGGACAACCATTCGAAGAAAATAAAGTCATCCAAGCGACGACGTGATGGAGGATCCATTGTCACCACCATCGTTTCTTTCGTCACGACCATGGTACCCAAGTCATTTGCTTCGGTCCTTGCACCGTTAGGACTGACCTCAGCGACGGGAGCCAGCACTAGAGCTACCCAAAAGGCAGTGATGGATAATGGCATGTATCGCCAAAGCGTGCCATCGTGACCTCGTTCAGCGGCTATGCTTACCGTCGCAAACCAGCTAACAGAAAACACAAAAGTAATAGCACTTCATATAACAACATGTCATCGTATATTCCAGTCGATCTCACGCTGTCACAGCAACAGAAAAAAGTATCGCTGTCAGCCACGCATAAAAGACCTGCTTCTATCCGAATGAAATCGTCGGCACTCGCAGGACCCCCTGACGCATCGCCAAGCTACCTCCCTAGCCAAATATAAGGCTGCTCAAAAAGGCATCGTTCTGATCTTGTTTGCGTCTCAGCTGTCCGAACAAGGAGGATTTCTTGGACCTCTGTTAGCAGGAATCGCTGGATCATTACGGCCAGGATTGCTCGGCATCGGAAAAGAATTGCAACTTCCTTGAAACATGCGAGGCAATGGACTCACCAACAAACGCAAGAGAAGATTTGTTTACTAACTTCGACCTCGAGCATCTCTTAGGATCCACCTTTGGCAATTTCATAGATGTCTTTTCCAAAAATCAACTTCCTGAGCACAATACACCCGACGAAAGCTGGTTCATTAACCAGCAAAATTATTACTATGGACATGGCACACACTGGGTCTCCATCGTTAACGACCCAATTCCAAAGATGTCGAGTATTTCGAGTGGTTTGGATTACCTCCTGTCGATGAGGTCGTGCGTTACATCCAACAACCACATAAAGGAGCTGTGTACAACTCTTTACAACTTCAGGACGTCAACGATAGCACGTGTGGCTAGTACTTCATCGAGTATATCCAACGCAGGTATCAAGGACGCTCTCCCGTCGAAACAGTGTTATCTCTCTAATAATATCCACCATAACATAGCAACATGGACTCGTGGCGCTTCAAGTGCAAAGCTAAAACGGAGAGTACAGACCAAAAATCATCGACTCATGATGAAATTGAAGTTTACCGTGTGTAGTTTCAAAAAAATCCTATTTCATCAAACAGCATGAAATGTTGAGTATAAAACATGTATCATTGCAGGCACTGCGAGCTCGATACTAGCTGCGAAGACCTTCGCATAGAAGGAAATCTGTGTGTGGAAGACTGTAAAGGCTGCGGACACCGACAAATTCTCGAGGGATTCACAGACGTCCACACATTAATTGGAAAACTACCCTGACCTCGGGGTGGATAGACACTGCCAGGACATAACTACACCGGAACGTGGAATCCCTTAGAACATCAACTGGATGAACACGATCAGCCACTGCCCGGTCAAGAACCTTACAACGGTGTCGATGCCATTGCGATGCATCACGATATCTGTTACCGTGATCATCCCGACAAAGCGGGATGCGATCGAGTCATGCTGAAGTACGTAAAAGCACTCAAACCTAAATATTTCATACTGCGTGTTGCTTGAGCACACCTGTGTGCATTATTGGCACTAAATGTAAGTTGTGAATCAGAGTGAAAACGCCCAACGCGGACATGACATTACTAGCAGAAGAACTGCATAAACCCGCACGCAAGCATTTTCCACGACGAAAAGTCATCGAGATATGTTCGGCAGATCTTGTCGAAATGAGAGATTATAGCGTGCACAACGATCATTTCTATTATCTCATGACGGTCATTGACGTATTCAGCAAATACACCTGGGTTGTACCTCTGAAAACAAAAAAGGAAAGTCCATCGTGGAAGCGTTGCATAGCTTAATAGGTGCACGTAAACCTCATAAACTCTGCGTAGATTATGGGAGTGAATTTTATAACAAAACCGTCTCGGAGAAGATAACGCCTCCGAAATAATTTTATCGTACTCCTCATCCAAACTCTTCCCGGAGACCGTCTTACATTGATAGGCATGCTCGTGAAGACCCATCTTCTCAAAGATGCACTTAAACACATACTCAAATTTTATGAATTTCGCACGATCCACTAGCTGTACTCGAGTTACCCTGTTCAACCAATAATAAAACTCCTCTTTCTGAGACTCCGACAGATGAAAATGCTTCAGCTTATTCCTGATGTAGTACTGCTGGTTGTACCGTTGCACTGGGAGCTGATGACTATGACTACGCCTCACTCACTCCTCGTTCTCCTCTTCTTCATTCTCCTCACAATAAATCATCTCAGGCACATAACTCAGATCCTTATTCGCATACGCTATCAACTCCTTTGCATGCTTCAACCATTCCTGAGATTCCTCTTCACTTAATTCTGGCACATGACAAGTCGCCGTATCACTTAAACCCAATCGATCCACATTCCATGGATAACACGGAAGAGACATCTTCTCTATTCTACAAAGCACATCTCTAACATAAAAAAGAGCTAAGGTAAAAAAAAAAGAGGACCAGAAACCTCACACTTCAGTAGTATAGATCCAAAGGGGCTCTCTCTAGGCCACTCTTTTATCACGTAGTAATAAAGGTGGACCAGAACCCCCATTCACTTCTACTACTAACAGACCCAACTGAACAGACGACACAGTTTAGTGAGTTTCAGTATGGCTATTGCCTGTAATTAGGTGAACTTGTCAGACCATTTCATATGTAGCCTTGTTACTGTATTATCTATTATCTGTAGCTAGGATTATTTAATTGAGAGTAATTATCTATTTATTTCAGTTTTAATTGTTGCCTGTAATTAAGTGTAATTGTCTATCGATTTCATTAATTAGGCATTTTGACTATTTCATTAATAAGCCTTTTGTCTGTCTATTTCATTAAATTATGTATTTTGTATGTCTATCTATTTCTTTAATTAGGCATTTTGTCTATTTCATTAATTAGGCGTTTTGTCTACCTGTTTCATTGGTAGCTGTGTTACAATTTTAATCGGCTGGCTATGTGTTTGGTAGCAGGGGTGCAACGATACGCCCTAAAACGCAATCGCACGGTTTCTTATTTGTGCTTGTTTGTGCTTGTGCTTGAAGTTGTCTCTGATTTTCCATTTCTGCCAGGACAGTCTTAAACTCGGTCGCCCTGATTATTTTATCCTCTATTGCTACCGAGTACAATTTGCTAATCGTATTGAGACTGCTTTGTGTGGCCGCAAGCAATTTGGAATAGACCGGCACTCAGGAATGCAGTCACATCGAGATTAACATGCTCACGCCACCGATACATCCGTGAATTCCACATCGCTATTGTAGAAACAGTCCTGGAGCGTTCTTACTCCTGGTGCTGCAGTCAACGCTTCGACGTTTTCACGTGCTAATGCTATAACACCTAGCTGGCCTCGAGTTGGCATTGGCATTGGCACATCAAGTTGGTTCCAGCTATCAACTTCTTTATGGTTTTTTACATCAGTATATTTTAGTGTATACCAGGATATGGTAACACCACTCACGCAGATATTCGTCCACATGTGGAACAAAATTATCATCAGTGTTAGCAGCCTTTGTTAATCAGTCCAATATCCCGTCGGTAAATTCCGATACTTCATCACCGCGGTCAGATTCCATCACGTATACACAATGATAAAATCCAATCTTCAACACAAACGCCAAAGACGGTTAAGTAGCCGAATGGATAAAATGTGCATTGTCTTAAACTGAATTTCATCTTTAGCAATCAACGATATGCATAAAAGATGTCGGAAGACAAGTGTCGGGTTCGTTATGTATTATTACTCGTGGACCAGGCTGCATATTTACATATGCGGTTAACTGACTTCATTCGCTATAATAACTAGATATAATAAACAAATTTAATCCAGATTCTAGTGCGGTTAAAATGTTGGATTTAGGTTTATCAAAACATTTACACTATCAAAAATAATTTGACCATTTGCTGTTTTACTACCATCAGTTGTTTACTCTTCTTTGCTGCTCAACAGTTTTAAGTATGTTACAATTGAACTTATCACAAGTGATGGTTTTGGCACATTAGCAAGTTCTTCTAGCACGTATTGTATTTCTGCAATATTGGCTGTATCAACACAATTTTGATAAATGATACCAACTCGCCGCTGTCTCTGATTCCACCGTTGTCAGTGTGCTCAACCAAATTCTTTACCACAAAGTTGCCGTTCAACTTGACAATGATATCTTGAATTTCCACGTTGAACGTTTTCAGCTTGCCAGATTGATCTTCAAAAATCACAAGTTCATCCGGATCAACTCCAACAACATCATGACCCGTAAACTGAGACAAATCCGCTTTGGTGGCAAGTCGGCTCAGAACCACATCTGCACCGTGTCGTCGAGCAGAGTAACGACTATAAATGTTGATAGACATGGTTATATAATACTATCACACGTTCTTTGATGTGAAATCAATAAGTGTTTCAGGGGTTGGTGAGCGCTGCAGTGCAAGCAACGCTTCAATGACAAGATGACCGCATTTGGGACCATCCAACCGTGTTTGTACTGGCATTGTCGAATGAAACAACGGTTGTTTACCATACTTGGATAAATAATTATCCACTTCGACTGGTGGTGCAAGTCCATAGAGTCACATTGCAAATTTTGTTGAGGTGTCACCACGTATGCGACCCAATGAGTGCCAGGACCTGTGGATGAATCCATATTGACGATGCCCATGTCGCGTGTGCGTGGCACTATCACTGCAAGTCCATCTCGCATAAAAACCACGAAAATGTTTGATCAATTGTGCCATCAAGATTGGTCAATGGACGGGTCAACGGACAGGTCAACGGCGTGATCTTCTGCGAAGGGGCAATCGAAGACCTCTGCCCAAGAGTGTTTGATGACTAGTGCCTGGCAATCGAAGGCCTCTTCTATTTTTATGCGACCGTCTTTTTCGAAGCCATTCCGATGCAGTTCCGACAGTCCCTAACACTGCAGCTTTTGTAACCGCTAGAACAGTTGCTGTCAACAATGCCTCACAGAGAAGGAAAACGTACAGTTGTCCTGCGCTTGCAATTCTCCTTTTAACTGATTGTGGTCTCTGGCTGTATAGAAGTAACACTGAAAATCTCCTTTGCTTCGATCCACCAGCACAGACGCTCCAATGTCAAGCGCCAAATCAAATACCTCTTTGAATTGGGCCATGGTTTATAGAGTATTGATTTTCTTTATATACCGTGCAAATTCACTTCCAATCTCAGGATCTGACAATCATTGTTGAGCGGCTTCATTAATGATTTTACTCACAGCAGATGGCATAGATTCAGTCGATGACAATGTAACTGGGGCCCTTTATTAGCTCGTGTGACTCATCGCCCTATTCGATCTCGAGGCATTTGAGCCGCCTGCGAACCCAGTTGTTTTATTCGATCCACAAGAGCACTTTTAACACTATCAACGACCCGCATGGCCACTTGCTTGGCAATGGGTGCAGAGGGCGAGGCGTGTGCTCGCAAAAAGTCCACAAACAACGTCACCAAGATCAGTTCTGTAATATGCCATGAACAGGAGTTTTCTGGCGTTCACTACCCGAATGGAATTCACACGTCCACGCACGCCTCTCGTTGTTGTTATTTTATGTCAGACCGATCTTTAATGTAGTTATGTCGTCAATGTTTCACTCCACAGATCCGTCACGTGCTTGTCTTGATTCACCATGGAAAATATGGGTCAGCCGATTATTATGGCATGAAAGATACACAGTTTCCACAAGCGTAATCGAGATCACGTCACCTGGTTCCACGGTGGGTGACAACCCAAACAAAAAGCTTACGTAACTGCCACAGAAGGCGTCACAGGTTAAATTAACTTGAGTAGTTGAGGTAATTCTCACAATGTCAGGAGCGATATGATATCCCACAATCAATAATCGTTTATTCTCAGAAATGTGGCCAGGCCAACCTAAAACTGACCTTATTGAGGACCAAGCAATATCCACCGCATACGTTTGAGATTCGATAGCAATGACAGAAATGAGTGCCGGCTCATGGGCACATATATAAATTTTGGAGTCTCTGCCAGAAACCACCGAAACTGTTCGTCTAATTTCCTCATTGATCGATTCTATGTCGTACGCGCTCGAGGAAAGTTCGATCGTATGCCATTTGGCGCCACTGTCTGCTGAAAACACAAATGTGTTATTCGTGGGCAGACCACCAAACGGTTGGGATTGAATATTAAGCAAATTGTAATACACTCACAGCTAGGCTAGTGCAATATGCAGTGTGAGTGAGTCCCGAGCAGTCACAGGTGCATAAAAAATCACACTGAATTCCGGTTTTGTGGATGAAAAGGTACTCTCTCACGCTCAGAGCTGTATTTACAACCACCTGTTGCAGTGATGCATAGATTTCACGTAGCACACACGCACACCGTCTCAGTCGTTTCAGAACTCATCATCTGTGCCGTATATTTCGTGAATATCTTCAACAAGTTCGTGCATCAACTTGCGACACGTAACTCTGTTCATAAGATCGTTATTGAGCAATCACTGGCAAATTCACGTAGCTTGATTAATAACTATGGGGACATTGTTGCCTGCACGAACCGATTCCACGAGTATTTCCAAGAAAAGACTCATGTTGTCAAGGTTACAACATATGAGGTATATAAAAATATGAGTATATTGTGTGTAATGATATTACACAATAATAATATTACATAGAGCTTAACGGGGTTTTACAATATTTGGATAACACAATCTAAAAGCCTGCAAATATTTTAAAGAGTCGTGAGTTACCTGTATTTATTCATTGATTATATTTATAAACATTAGTCTTGGTAGTGTTAAAGTCAGGTATAAAGTTTTCTTTCATGGTGAAAATAAGAGCAAGACAGAAGATAGTGATATTCAATCTCCATTTCTTGAGACTGTATAGTTAACATTAGCCCACCCACTAGTTTCGACGGGAAACCTACGATTAGAAGTTCATAACTTTATTAAACTTTTAGATATGTTTTTGGTAATGAGAAATATATCGTTTCTAAATCCAAACTCGTTTTGAATAACCTGTAGTTTAGACCTTTAGATGACGTATTGATGTTAGCTATCCAAGTTTGTGTGTATTGGTCCTTCAGTCTTTGTTCTAAGGAATTTTTTTAACCATTTAACTGACACAAAACTTTGATTTTTCCATAGGTAACTCAACCCAACATTATCTAATATAGATTTTACTCCAGATAACCATTTATGGTCATACGAATTATCGCCAAAGTGTTTGTATATGAGAGATTACATACGATAATATTTCTTCATGACCACTAACCGCTTTAGCCCAATAGTTTACCATGCGACTTTAATATTGATGATTAAAGGGAAACGACCAAGTTCGCATTATATCATATATAGATGGGTACATTTTTTGAATTCATTATACTTCTGAGGAAACAAGGTAAGCTTTCTCGACTATGAGATTCACAAATCCCCAGATTTCACAAAATCGGTACAATGGTTTTATTGAATAACTTCAGTTGACTATCAATAACGAAATTTACATTGTGTATAAGCTTTTTAGTAAGAACATACTTTTATTAGCTATGGATACTAGGTTATTCAAGCCGTTGGAGAACTTTCCATTCTTATGAAATATAAGACCTATGTACTTATATTCATTTACAACATCAATATCGACATTACTTATCGTAAATTTTTATGGATGCTTTTTTCTCGAACCATATATGATACTTTTTGTTTTCTCTGTGTTGACTGCTAAGTTTCCAGTAATCGCAATATCTACTGAACATGTCAAGAGTACATTGTACGCCAACAAAATTATCTTCAACAAGTGTCATCAGCATATAATAGTAATAGCAACATAACATTTAACATATTTACAAGGTCAGTATATTTGAAAGGTACAGCGCATCCTATACACCAATTTACTAATAAAAAAAGATTCTCGGTCATTTAGGAAGACTGGAGGTAAATTTTCCCCTTTGTCTTACACCTTTTTCACATGAGAAAAAAAGAAAAATTCATTTCTTCCCCAGACACATTATCATTAAAAGTACATAATATAATATTAATACATTTTCCTCTGATGCCCACCATGTTATGCCATAATCCAAATCTTTATACATTTTCAATGGCATTTTTTTTTAACTCAACAAACGTGCAAAGAAGTTTCTTTTTGCATTTTCTAATAAATTCAATAAGGTTATACAAAAGAAAAATATTGTCTATTGTGGAATAACCATTTCGGAATCCAGCTTGAGTCTCGGATAATAACTTCTTATCGTCAAGTAATTTAGACAATAACTTCTTGTCGTCAATGGATTTAGACAATAACTTATTATCGTCAAGGAATTTAGACAATCTTAAGTTTAGTATTGCGGTAAAAATATAACCAAGGCAGCTTACTAAAGTAATAGGTCTTTAATCTGATATATCAGTTTTGTCACCTTTACTTTTATAAATTGGTACAATAGCACATTTAGTCCAGTTATCTGGTACACAGCCAGTATTCAAGATTATAGTAATGTTTTACATACACATTTAACATTACAGCAATTGAGCTTTTTATATTCATTTAATATATTATCGATTGAACCGGCTTTTTAATTTTTTAGAGTATTAACGACTTTTAATATCTCGTCAGCTGTAATTGGGGCATTCAAACAAAAATTATCAACAACATCCGCCGCTTGAACTGTTTTTGGGATTAAACAATAGCCACTATCAGTGTTCACCAAGTTTATTTCTCTAATATATTCAAAACATTCTTGCATTGCAATACTCTGAACCGGTTTTTTCTAGCAACGTTATTTATTATATTCCAGTATCTCTTTGGATCTTTTGACTGTAAAGTGTTTAATTTCTTTTTCAGGCATATTTTGAAAGGAGAGTAAGGTTTTTCAAGAAATATCTAATAATGTCAACTGGCAGTCATCCTATTAGCTTTATTCGCTGCATTCTTTCTAAGCTCGTGGACTTTCCTATGCAAATGGCTTTTATAAACTGCCAAACCATGGCTTGCGGTCATTTTTTATTTCTGGCTGCATTTGCAAACCTTTCAGCATGATAGCCTTTAAGAGAATATGTTCGTTCAGCAGAGCTAATAAAAACATTAATGTCACTGATGATTCTATTTACATCGTCTGGTGTTTCATTATCATTATTGATGAGTTCCTGCAATTCCCAGTCAATATAACTCAGATTTTGAATATTTATATTCGCCAGGAATTCATTGTTTTCTTCTCGTATCCCACACTATCTTAGGTTTATTTTCTAGTATAGAGTTTTCTGCAATAGAACTATCAAGTACATGTAGCTGATTAATTGGAAATTGGCATGATACAGCACAGTGAATATCTGAAAGCAAAGGGTTAAAGTCGAGCACTTCAAACGTTTTAACAATTGGAAGCCACTTAACGTCGTTAATAGATATTCAATTATGATTTTGTCACCAGATGCGCATTTTCCAATTCCTCTGTCTACACTCACCCTCCCGTTACAAATATACACATTATTATTTCTACAGAAATTCAATAAATGCATATCATACCTATTTCTATATTTGTCTTGTGAGGGTCGTACCTGTGTTTTTCTAGTTGTTCAATTCCCTCTATGTAATTCATTGCGTCATTGTCGAGACTGAATATTTCAGCTTTTTTATATTATGAATGTTATTACAAATATCCGATAAGTTAGCAGTTCTGGCGTTAAAGTCACCAAAGAGAGAAATATAACTAGAGCTTTTAGAAACATGTAGCATCTCATTTTCTATGTCATTAAATGCTTCATCGGAGCTATTCTCCAAACCTTCAGGGGGTAAATCGATCCGCAAGGACGTGAGGGTTACACAGTCCACGGGGTGCAAGCACCCCAAGGTTCTCTCCTTTCTTTGGTGGAGGTGTTTGATAATTTGTGTGTGTGTCTTGGTAACGGTTGCTGTGCCAAACTTTGTTCCTCTTTGTCTATCCATATTTTTCAAATGTAAGAGATTCGGGTGTTTTTTGTCGAACTACTGCTGGTGGATGCTTAGGCTTTGGTTGATCAGAATATTCTTCTGTCTCAGTTTCAGTTATAAAAGCACCAGAATTTGATTCTTTCTCTTACAGCTTTCTGATAAAACCACACATCAGTTTCTTTGCTTCGTCAGTTTTTCCAAATTTAGCCATATCAAGTATGTCATTATATTCCTCAACAGCTCAACAGAGGCTTTCCTAACCCAAGTAAGTTCTCACTTACCCACTTCGCCCATACCATTCTTATGTTATGTGATGGTGCTTTACACTAAATGTTCCCAGATTTGGGGTGGGTGGGTGGGTGTATTTTAAGACTTGCACAAATTTTGTTTCGTTGTTTCCATCATTAGCCGGTATACATGTGGTGATAGAAGCGATTCTTAGACTTCAGCTTCCATCCCTGACAAACGCGCAATCGTCTCTGCAGTTGCTTGTTTTGCTTTTTTTATTGCTTAGGTGCCCTTAGCTATCTTACGAACTGTACCCAGTGATTCTTCTGTTCCCGTGAAAGCTGTCACTTATTGTACGGCTGTTTTGGTGGCCTCGGCAATTTCATTGGTGGATCTTAATCAGCGGCCCAAACGTTTCTTCAAACCCCGCTGTGTGGTCTTCCCGCGCAGTCTGCCGCGACTGTAGCATATTTTTGACATTTTTGCGGCCTTCGCTTACTTTCTGAATTAATTCTCTATGCTCAATAGCTGCTTCAGTGCGTCGTCTTTCGTACAATTCTTTTGTATGGCTGCCAAACATTTCTTATTTGTATCTAATTGTTTATTAAATTGACGCGTCCTCGTTCAAATCCGCATGATAGTTGTGTGACCCACCATTAGTCAATTGTGAGAAAACTAATCAGGTTCGTGGAAATCCGGTCAAACATGTCACGAAATTCATCCCAAGTGTGGACGGCAACGCATCAAGTCCAATGAATATTTCAAAGAACATGCGCGTCAATGCCACAAACTATCACCAGCATGTTACAGTCGTCACGGATCACTTTGGGCACATGGCGTAGCGTTGAGTCAAATAAATCACGTCCATGTATGTTTTTGTGCAGACCTTGTGAAAATATGTGTGCTAGATTACCCTGATTCTCGAGCATTACATCGTCGTACGACATTAGATTGTTTTTGTTGGCATCCAAATCGTCAATGGCAGGAGCGTCTTCAATTGTGGAAAAGAAATTGATGGCGGACGACCAATACGTCTTAGCATTGTTGCTTCTTCTTAATGCACTTTGAGCACATTATAACACGGATGATCATCGGCTGACGATGTAATCACGTAGAACCGATCCCAGGTTAACCACCGTAAAGCCATATTCAACAACAGGTGTGTTTTACCGAATATAGGAGGGTCAAAGATGAGTGGCCGAACTGAGTTTAGAAACATAATTCTATCGCCATACTTAGCCTGTTTAGGAATTGCTTGCGCGGATAAATCGATGACGTTGAAAGCATCTGAGATATTCTTGTGCGCGATGTCATTATATACTTGCCTGTCCATATAATACGCTCATGTTTTCATATTGCGTTCAGTGTAAAACACGTACCAGAAATTCAACTCGAGTTCAGACGATCACTGGTCACGGAGACTTGTACTCGATGTGGAGCAAAAAGGTTCACTTTCATCGGTAGACGGAAAGCCGTGGACGCGCAGGAGCCAGTTTAAAAAAGTCCCTGGCGGAAGTGATATCTCGGCGGCTGCATTAACGAAGTTACCAGGAACACGGTGGAGTAAATATCCGGGTGAAAAACATCTTCCTGACCATAATTACTGCGGGTCTAGTACGCGCTTGGATCTACGACTCGGTTCTCACAACCAACCCTAACCCGATGAAGCACCTATAAATCGCATGGATGCGGAGTGTTACCTACATGACCAAGCATCCAATGATATCCATGGAAGTCAACGTGCCGACGTGGATCTCATCAATGACTTGAATGCGATTAATTCAATGACTTGAATGTGATTAATTCAACACTGGGAGAACGAATCGTATGATGGGTCGTCAGGAGGCATGAAAGCCAAGATTGCCTTGGGTGGCTCTCATTACAAACAAAACGTAAACCATTATAAACCCAAAGTATACTACCGTCCGCGTGGGTACTAGAGAGGTTAAGCCTCCTTGGAACAGTTGCCTAATGCAGCCAAGGTCACTCGTGAGATTGCCCTACCATGGTTGGCAAAACAAACCCTGTGGCAAATTTTATTTGCATGTACCAAGAAAGATTTCGCGCGGTTGGTTTTATGTCCAAACACCGAATTAAGTCCATCAAACTGATCTGTTATATTGTGCCCGTGATCGAAAATGAAGGTAAATTACGCACCTACAAATACGAGCTCACCATTGTTGATGTGGTTAGACGATACAAAGATGCGGAGCCGTTGACGTCCAAGATTCTGCCATCGTCACAGATGCATTAGAGCGCATTTACTCACATGGCCATGTTTATTTATTACAAGTGGATCCTGGCAAAACATTTTCAGATCTATGGTTCTGTTATTGACCAAACAAAGTGTGCGAATTCATGTTGGGCATGCCAGTGTGCCCCGTGACCAAGTTGTTGTGGAACGATTTAATCGCACACATGAGGAACGGTTATTTTTTCATCAGTACGCACCAGAATTGCTGATAAGACCAGAATGGTCTCAGGAATGGGTAACCCGACTTCCATTCGTCATAACAGCCTTGAACAACGAAGTCATACTCATGACGGGATTAAAACCAGCCAATGCGATTAAACAAAAGATTGTGACCGTTGCTCAGACAATGATTTCACAGCCAGCACAGTTACAACCACTCGGAGATAAGCTTATTAGGTATTTGTATGCGCCTGGAGAGTTGGAAGGTGGGGTAAAACGTTGTGCCACTGACCAGTTATGGTCTGTGGAGGTTGTTTGCCATTTCGGAATGGATTGATACTGCTAGTCAACCAACTCGTTACCGATTAGGGCCATCATCGCCTGGTGGGCCTCGTCCTCCTAGCCGTACATTTGCGAGAGAAGAATTGCAAGTCGTTTCAGCAGAGACGGAACTGACACCAGGATTTGTGTTGACACATCATTAATCTGAGTCATTTGCAATAGCGCGATGACCAAACGCGTCACTGGTGATGCCATCTGGGAGTATCCATCGCGTGGGATCCAGCGGGGACAAACTTGCCTTGGTGCATCGGTATACGCCTATACAATGGTTCTTAATCGGATCTTGTTGGCTGTGAGTGCGAACTCACGACGGTCTCGAAGACACTCCAGGTGCTTGAGGTTCTTCTACACAATCACTAGTCGAACACCTTTAGCCTTTTTAATCTTCTTGGAGCCAGTTATGATTGAGTACATATTGGAGCACTCGTCCTTGAACTTGCCCACCACCTTTTGTTCTTGGTGGAGTACATCGGATGTTCTTTGGGATACTTGCTGGTATCAAACTCGTTGACCAAACTTGGATGTACCATGTCTGCGTACACATCATCGGTGGTGATGTGCATCAGTCAGTGTCGGTGTACAGCATCTTGACCCGATCCTGGTAAAACGGTTTGATCTTGTCATAGTAACACAGCTTCGACTACACCAGTACGGTCGACCTCATATAGATTGGTTTCGTCAGCTTGAGTTTTGATATTTTACTGTAAATGGCAACAAATCCTCCAACAAAGAGTATTCTGAACTCGAAGGCTAGGTCCACAGCGAGCCTTCGTAGTCTATCCTGCTCGCTATGTTTAAGGACAATATAGACTCGGGTTCGTTTGCGCAGATTTTCCACGGTCTTCCCAAACGCGGCAATGTTCATGAGTTTGAAAATGTCCTTCTCAAAGTCATTGGTGGCGTTGATGCATAGGTCCGTATTCATCTGAATGTACGGGAGCATCCAAGCATGCCGGTGAAATCTGAGCACTTGCTAGATCTTGGCTACGCGCATGTCCAATCGTAAGTACAACTGCAGATTTCTCACGTGCAGTACATAGTTAGGCTTGGTCATTAGACTCGGAACGAGTTTAGTGGATTCGGTCATTCACAATCTAACACAGCTACGGGGACAACCACTACCTGGGCACAGACAGCGCTTCTGAGGCCAATGAATAATCGTTGTGGACCTCATTTACGAACTCGGCATATTCCACGTCGACTTCAAAGAAGTATCCGCGGTCACTGTGGATGATGTGATCGTGCACATCCTTGTAAAGATCAATGTGCGCTGGATCGCACCCACTGGCAACTTTTGCATCATGGCCCATGACTGTGCGCAGATACAGGTCGTGATAGTCTCCGAGAGTCTTCTACTCGAACGCAGACCAAACTTTCTTGGCGTGTTCGTTGAAGGCGGCAGAAGTACCTTCGCATGACAACGATGAATACAAGGCTTCAATCGGTGGCTGCTAAGTTTCGGCAAATTTGCTCCAGTCATTTATGTATCCTACCGATAAATGCCTTTCCTCGTAATCAGGTCCGTATTGGTGTGACGAGTGAATTTGAATTTCTCCGCCGTCAGAATGCTCACAAACTTCTTCAGGGACGAGTTAATAAACTGGATCGAATCGATGAATGGCAATTGTTTCAGCCGACACGTCACGTTTTTTCCATGTTGTTGGAAGGAGTACCTCCACTGTGTCTGGAGTACACTAAGTACGATAAAGGACTGGCGGCTGTGTTGGCATCACATTGAACCACATAATAACAAAACCCGCATGGAAATTGTTCTGCGACTTGTAGTATCTGGTCGATATCATGCGCATTCGTGTCGTTGTCAGCAGAGCCTCTTTCTATTGCCACAATGTCTTCGCTGCTAAAGGTTTCTTTTACACATTTTGTGCCAGTCTCTGATTTTGAAGAAGCTGATACAATGTTGCGTTTGATTTACTGAAATAAGGTCAACCTTCTGTTATAAGGCATTTACAATTTTGACCTGCTCTATATATATTTATCTATCTGTCCGTCTCTGTATGTGGCTGTTACTCAATTATATCTTACGATCTGAAAATTCTTTTTGATAGTAATATATTTCATTTTTCCGTATTCCCATTTAAAATCGCTCTACAGATATTATGAAATTTTGCAAGAGCGACACGTAAGTGTTTTACATTTGCAACATGCACAGTGAAGAAAATGTTGGTACAGCTCTATGTTACTTCCATGTCTTGTGGCTGAAATTTCTTTGGATATTGTACTTTTGAAAATTATATGTTGATCTTAGCACACAGCTAACTAAAATGACTGCGCCCTTATGATAAAAAAATCAGCTTGAATTAATCTCAAGTACACTATATCTAGCAATTTAAATTTGGAAAACGAATTTTGCCAGATTAGACAATACCAACTTCTGAAAGTGCAAAGAATGAATTACAAAATATATCAAATGAAAAAACAAAAAATTGGAAAAATAAATTATAGGCTCTTTTTTAATATCTATCTCTGAATCCACCGAGTGAAAATGACCAAGAGCAGCTAGCAGTATTTGATTGATAAACTTATAAAGTACGGCCAAGCTGTATACTCTAAAACCCAAATTACACCTAACACTTCTTATACACCAAAAGAAAGAGAATGAAAAGTTCTTTTAACAATGCCTAAATATACAAAAGTCCTTTTTTTACATAGCTAGAATAACATAGCTAGTGAGGAAAACCTCTGAAATTCTTTTTCTTTGAAAATCTAACCCTGTGCAAAATACGAAATTATAGATCGCCACCGTAGCGTCGGTATAGTTTTTCATAAATCAGAAGAAAATTCCGGTAGTTTATATAATGTGACTTTCCGTTCTAAAACTATTCCCTAATCAGTTGGTAGTTTGCCAGTGTCAAGAAAGGATATATACTGCAGGGCATCTTCTGCTAATGCTGCATTTAATTTTTATTATGCTTTCAAAGTTGAATTTTTCTTGGGCAAGTGTTTAAAATAATCTTCACAGTGTGTGTGTGTGTGTGTGTGTGTGTGTGTGTGTGTGTGTGTGTGTGTGAGAGAGAGAGAGAGAGAGAGAGAGAGAGAGAGAGAGAAAGAGAGAGAGAGAGAGTTCTTTATGGATCAATATTGTGTTTCCCTTTTAAAGGTGGGTAGAGTCTTCAAGATTGGATTGGCGCTTAACAAAAAATAAATTTGGCATCTTCATCGTATAGCGCGTGTTCTCGACTGTATTGTATCTTCCTGGGAAATAACGCCTCTTCTGACATGTAAGCATCGTGAAAGCAAGAAAAAAGGTATGTGGTTAGAATAGAGCATTTAATTTGTTCTTTGACACATTTTCCACGAAAATAATTACAGTCAACTTTCACAAACATAGACGTATATGCAGGATTGTGAATCAGCTATTCTGGGTGTCATGGTGACTCACCTGAAATGATGAAAATATTATCGAGAATGAGAAACAAAAGTTTGGTCATTGACCAAAATGCGAAGTTCCGTAATATGACAATATACTGACAGATTCTATTTTGGGCTTTGAACCGAGAAAACGATATATTAACAAGACTAGAATTTATTTGTCTCGTACAGACCCAAATACGTCGATAATGTTAAAACAACTTGGTTACCATTTCCTTATCGCATTCACTAGTATTTAAATAACATAGATATATTAAATCGAATATGTCTTCACTCCATCGCAGAAAATCATCATAATCTGTTAGAAAATATCACTTTCGTTGTAAATGAAGTCATTTACATTTCAACTAAAATAGTGCGTTTTTGACGTAGGTGACCGACAGACCATGCCTAGATTGTAGGACTGCAGACTTATGCGTCTCTCTCTCTCACACACACACACACACACACACACACACACACACACACATGTGACGTACAGTTCTGACTATTGAACATTTATGCAAGAATATATGGCCACAAAATCAATAATCTTCAGATTGGAATATAATAATTCTCTTCTATAGTTTTAATGATAAATATTCATCAGTTTTATAGGGAAAATTTTGTAAAGCATGCTCTACTCTTTTCAAAGAAATATATTTTCTTTTAAATTCGAAACATTCGAATTCACAACAAAATGGGTAAAAATAATAGTTAATTATATAGTACATTTCTTTCACCGTTTGTTTTGAGAAATCTAACGGAGTGCTTTCCTTATTCAACAAATACCCCTCGTAATATGTTGAAACTTAGTTCCCAATTTATGCCCACATCTAACGGAACCATCCAGTCAAAGGGTTTCGATTCGTGATGGTCCTAACCAGGTTGTGACTTTGTTCTTTCAGTGCTCAGGCATATTTAGAAATCCCTGAACAAAGACATAAGTGGTGAGAAAAAGAAGGAATTTGCGTATGCTTTGATAGATTCGACAAATTTTAGCTATTTTATATTCTAGAGAATCAATGCTGCCAATATCTTTCTTAAACCGAGTAATTTGCCAATTATAGGTATAGCTGTCGTTGTGAACCTTATTCACGTGACGTTATGGTAGCCTGGGTAAGTTTTGTAAAATTGCTCTTGATCAAATTTCTAAATATAAGGATATCTTAGTTATTGTCATGTGTGTAATAATTAGAGGTATGAATAACTGTATGTATTACGTTTTGGAACCAAGTTAGTTGTACGTGACATGAAACACGGATCTACGGCATTGAATGATTTGCTGATAAATCATACCAACGTTAAGTATGAAAGACCATTCAAAGGAGAATATTAGTCTCATGAATGTGTTATCCATATTTTCATTATAGGGAAAGTATTTATCGTATTTACGCGTTTTTGATACATTCAATGACAGCGTCTGTTGTCTTGGGGCCCCTGGAAATAATGGGGAATCAACGACCTCAAGTCAAACATAAACAGTATGCTTGATATTACGTTAATTTTGTTTTATTTTCAGCTCGGTCTTGATATGAACATATAAATTATGATGGGGTACATTTTCACTATCACTATTTGGTTTGAGACCACTGGCTTGTTAAAGAACGATAGTAAGAATGGAAGCAACATAGACTTTTGAAATTCACCTTCTTCCGGCGTCAAAGAGGTGTGGTAGGTTATACAATGAATCGACGGTTCCAGCATTTCTTTTATGATCTATAATGTATCCCGAACTTCCGGTCATTATAATCTTTATTATTCCGGCTGCCAAAGTCATAATATCCTGTAAAGAATTGTCACCCCTTTTCAATCCGCAGTGCATCCAATTTGAAAACAGTTTTTTTTTTAATCTAGCACATTAAAATTGCTTTGCTGTAAACATTCAAGACAGTTTACTTTGCTTCGAATAGATGCGTAGTTATACAATAGAATTGTATATATATATAATAGTTCCTGATATAATATTGTGAGAATGTATACAAATGTATGGAGTAAATCCAAGATAAAATGGCTTCATTCGATCGCAGAAACGTCTTTCCACTGGTGTGCCTTTTTTTTATTCTAGTGGCTGTATTTTCTCAAGATTAAATTATATCGTATCAGAAAAAGGCTCTAATTAAATTTTATCGTATTTCAAAGAGGATCTAATTAAATTGTATCGCGTCAGAAAGATGTTCTAATTCAATTGTAACATATCAGAAATAGGCTCTAATTAAATTTTATCGTATCAGAAAGATGCTCTAATTAAATGTTAGCTTATCAGAAATAGGGTCTAATTAAATTTTAGCGTATCAGAAAGATATAATTAAACTGTATGGTATTTGAAAGAGGCTTTAATTACATTGTATCGTATCAGAAAGAAACTCTAATTAAAATTGTGTCATATCCGAAAGAGACTCTAAGATACGCAGCATGCTCTTGTTTATTCTGATTTGCTATTTATATGTTGGATATTGCTATCGATACAAAGAAAAGTTTGTTTGCTATTTATATCTTGGATATTTCCATCGATGCAAAGAAAAGTGAGGGGTTTTTTTTTTGTTTTCCTTTACCTATCTTTGCTTCCAGCCTGCTAACTTTGTAAGCAGGCACAAATTATACATTTGATGCATACAACTCTTTCCTTTGTTGAAATATAATAACTGTTGACATGAAAATGTAGAGCTTCATATTTCTCGCCATTAAACGACTATTCGCCATTACACTACTATTCGCCTTTAAGCTAGTATTCGTCATTAAACTACTATTCGCGATTAAACTACTATTCGCCATTAAAACTACTATTCACCATTAAACAACTATTCGCCACTAAACTCTGATCACATTAAACTACTATTCACTATTAAACTATTATTTGCCATTAAGCTACTACTCGCCTTTAAGCTACTTTTCGCCATTAAACTACTATTCGCCTTTACGCTACTATTTGTCATTAAACTACTATTCGCCAGTAAAACTACTATTCGCCACTAAAACTACTATTCACCATTAAACAACTATTCGCCACTAAACTAATATTCACCATTAAACTACTATTCCATATTAAACTACATTTCACTATTAAACTACTATACAACATTCACCATTAAACTACTATTCGCCACTAAACTACTATTCACCATTAATTTTCTCTTCGCCACTAAACTACTATTAAATTACTATTCACCATTAAACAACTATTCACCATAAAACTACTATTCACCATTAAACTACTATTAGCCACTAAACTACTATTCACCATTACACTACTATTCGCCACTAAGCTACTATTCGCCATTAAACTACTATTCACCATTAGACTACTATTCACCATTACACTGCTATTCACCATTAGACTACTATTGGCCACCAAACTACCATTCACCATTAAATTCGCCATTAAACTACTATTCACTATTAAATTAATATTAGCCATTAAACTACTATTCGCCCTTAAACAACTATTCACCATTAAACTACTATTCGCCATTAGACTACTATTCGCCATTAGACTACTACTCCACATTAAAATACTATTCGCCATTAAACTACTATTCGCCATTAGGCTACTATTCACCATTAAAATAATATTAGCCATTAAACTACTATTCACCATTCGCCATGAATTCATTATCCGCCTTTCAGAGCGTTAGATGCTAAATCTGACTTAACATGATATCATCAACACACAAAAATGAATAATTTCTAGATGCCTGATAATATTTTAAATACAGATAAAGTAAATCTTTACTGCATTTTATATTGCTGATTGTATTATTAAAGAATATACTAACCTGTCTGTCTTTCTCGTCTAGCTGATTTTGATAGGACTGGATGGGACTGGCCTTGGTCACGTGGCTAAGCATGCCCAGTAAAAAGAGGACAAATGTCATGGAAGAGATGTGTCGTCTGCTGATGAAGTTCATTTCAGCTAGAAGAAATTATTCATTTACACGTTTGGTAGACTCCCAATTATTTAACAAACAGTGCCTAATTAATACTTATCTAAACCAAGTTAAATTTGTGACAACTTAAGGTTGCCATCAAATACGTCAGCGTTCTTTTATGAGCAACCTTACATATCGAGAAGACATGTTGGTGTCTATAGTTTTCGCATACTCTACCGTTTGTTTGTACACCCCCACCAATTTTAAAAACAAAAGGCATCAAGGACATAAAAAAATGCACAAACCTGATTATCGCCAAGGGGTCCCTAACACGGTTCAGTGATTGGCGTTTTAACGCAAACGGAAGATCGCGATGTAAACAATGAAACAGACTGCTCGCTGTCTTTTGATAGTTTCTAGAATAGTCTATGTCGGCAAAATAAAAAAAAACCTGTCGTGTGCATCCAATAACTGCAATGTCTTGTTTTAATATTTCTAAGACAAACTGAACAAATAAAAAAGAGGGACACTTGCATACATATGTTCAATGATTAATTCCACATTTACGGAATTATTGGGAGTTTCAAAAAGGGTGAACCACATCATATATGTTGCTTGAAAACATAGACTGGCCCAAGCAAATATGGCGACCTTCTTGCTAAAGAAACTCCCTTTTGATTCGACATGCCAACAAGTTGACTGTGTTTCGGACCCCCTGGCGAAAATCAGGTATAATTTATAAATTGATTAATATAATGACTAAGTTTTGTGCATTTTTATATCCTTGATGACTTCTGTTTTTTAAAATCGGTAGAGGAGCACAAACGCGATGGTATGAGAATATTTTAGCGACTGATTGTGTAGAAAGATACACGTATTAAAATCGTTCTAAGGTTATGATGTAATTGACAGGTGTTCCTCGTCTAACGAAAATGTATACAATAAAATTACATATATATGTTTGTTTATATTTGTTTGTCCTGCAATATTTACAATTAAACGATGTATTGTTGTTGTTGTTGTGGGGTTTAACACCATTTTTCAGCATACGATAGGCTATATATGGCGGCCAACATTAATGGTGGAGGAAGAACCCTGGAAAACCCCGGAAAGAACCACCGACCCACGAGAAGCACTGTAAAACGATGTATATGTTATTTTATACCTGGTCACCCTTATTAGTAACTTCATACAGCTGCGAACAACATTGAATTGTTCACGCATAATACAGCATCAAATCGGAGGCCAAGTTGATTTCTTAAAATCAGTAGTAGTATTAACCAACAGAAGAGACCCTGATCTGCATTGTTTGGTGTGTGTCATACATGGACATATACGGTTTTGGTATTGTAACTATTGGTCAGTCATACATGGACATATAAGGTTTTAGCATAAGTAATTGTCATTGAAGTGTCAAACATGGATATATACGGTTAGGACATAGTAACTGTTATTGGTATGTCTGATACATGGACATACATTGTTTTATCATAGTAACTGTCATGGTGAGGTAGACAAAAAATAATAAATAAAATTAATTTCCTTAAATTCCTAATTAAACCAGTAGAGGATACATATTTGTAACGTCTTTGGATTCTTTGTTTTAAATGGTTTTGTAGCCCCGCTTAAAACGTTAAACAATAAACGAGAGGGAACATTTATATCGACTTAGTTGCATAAAATGTGGACAAAATTTGGTGGAAAGAGAATTATGGAAAAATCAGAAAAGAAGATGAATGAAGGTAACCCTGAGATAACGAGTAGACAGTAAACCTGAAGTTACAAATGAGTGCCATTCGTGTGCAAGGCATTTTACAATAAAGCACAGCCGTATTTATTACAGTAAGGCATCGAAGTGCGCGTATATCACCATATAGAAAGTACACTGTTCATTAATCGATTAATTGTTTATTAGACGAATGTCTACGGACACCGTAATGATGTCTGGCAAGTTAACTAACACGTTCGTGGTAAGACCTGCACGACTATTTTACAATACGACGAAAATAATTTGGTTATTAGCTCGTTTTGAAGAAAAAGCCCCTTGTTAGGTGCCCACTAAAATTTTCATCCTGTGAGACCTGCCCATTTAGATCCAGACGTGCCTGTTAGGCGACATCAATAAAATGAAAATGGTTTTAGGTTCAAGCCTAAAGCAAAACAAACAAACATTCTAATTTGTTCAGTATTTTTTAAAAAGTCAGTCAACGACCTTTACACGGATTTATTCCGTAGCATATACTACAATAACTAGCACGTGACCATGCATTTTGATCTTAGAAATAAAGGCTTACAAAAGTAAATACATACATAAATAAATAGAAGAAGGAAAGGCAGTTGCTTGAATTTTATTCCCGTTAAGAATTATATGGAAATAGTTGACATTTCTTTCTGTTATTGTTACGAGATTGGAAGGTCCTCACTTTTTGAAACATACGTTGGATCTGAAATTTAGTTCAGTTTCATGACACTAAAATTAGTATTAAGTTATATGTACATTTGCGATGGTAACACTTTTACGTGTACATCTGAAATTGTGTGTGTGTGTGTGTGTGTGTGTGTGTGTGTGTGTGTGTGTGTTCGGATTTTTAATGTAGCTTTATCAATTTAAGTCATATAGCTATAATATCTACAGTGTGGCAGCTTAGAGAGAGAGAGAGAGAGAGAGAGAGAGAGAGAGAGATATTACTACAATGTTGCAGTGTGACTGTTTATAGTGATGTCTAGCACAGGGGCATAATGCTGCAGACATGTAGCATCATGTCTCACCCAGTCACATTATCCTGACAACAGGCCGACAAGTCCTAATACTAACCTCGTAATGCTGAGCGCCAAGTAAGGCAACTGCTTGTACCATTTATATAAGTCGTTCGTACGACTCAGCAGGGGTACGAACATCATGCCGCAGACATGTGGCATGATGTTTGATCCAATCACATTATCCTGACACCAGGCCAACCTTTCCTAACACTAACCTATTAATGCTGAGCGCCAAACAAGGCAGCTGCTAGTACCATTTTTATAAGTCGTTGGTATGATTCAGCAGAGGATGGAACCCGCTACCACCCGCATCCGAGGCGGACGCTCTAATCATTTAGGCCACCGGAGAGGTCCCAACTGTAATGGCGACACATTTATGCTTACATGTGTGATGCTAACACATTTACACATACCTTTGTAATGGCAACACATTAATACCTATAGTTGTAATGGTAACACATTTACACATACATTTATAACGGTAACACATTTATACCTACATTTGAAATGGTAATACATTTACATGTACATTTCGTTTACATGTACATTTCGTAATGGTAGCACATTTATATGTACATTTCGTTTACATGTACATTTCGTAATGGTAGCACATTTACACATACATTCGTAATGATAACACATTTACATGTACATTTGTAATGATAACACATTTACATGTACATTTGGAATGGTAGCACATTTACATGTACATTTGGAATGGTAGCACATTTACATGTACATTTCGTAATAGTTATACATTTAAACGTATCCTTATGTAATGATAGTAATTTACACATATATTTATAATGGTAACACATTTATAGTTTGTAATGGTAACACCTTGATACTCTTGTCAAGAAGTTTAGAAATTGCCATATTTGTTTAATTTTTCCGGATATTATTTTGAAACAATCAACTGTTATGTATGTATGTATGTATGTATGTATGTATGTGTGTGTGTGTATGTATGTATGTATGTATGTATGTGTGTGTATGTATATGTGTGTGTATGTGTTTGCGTGTATTAAATTTTTTGTTCATGACTGTAGATTATAGCTATTTTTTTTATACAGGATATAGATTCCATTTTAAGATATTAAGAGTACCCATATATTTCATGGGGTCTATAACTGGCTGTTTATGAAATAAACATGTTTATCTTAATTTGAATCTGGGACATTGGTATTCCCATAAGGAAAATCCTGGTATACCTGATGCTTGTCACGTTCAATGTTATAATTTTAGTAATAGACCCTATCTTGTTGACAATTTAGATTGTTCTAGAAATGATCTTCTGACCCTCATCCCGGTTCTATTATTGTGTCTTAGTCTTTTATAAAATGGTATTTACTTGAAAAAAATACTTATTTGTTTACCTTAACGTCTGTTGTGTTAAGTTTTTTATTTGGATTTGGATTTATTCAAATTACTATTTACTGGAATTACAAAGTGCTCAATAGTATTCTTGGACAGAAACATTAATTTGGAGTTATGCCGAATTCAGAAAAGAACATCTTTGATTATATTATAGTGATACATCAAAAGACTGTTGGAACATCGGCACACTCCAGACCACTGGCACAGTGGCACATTTAAGACTTCAGGCACATAAACATATTCAATACTGGAACATGTTTGGAATACCACTGAAATTCAGTTGGAACTGTATTCATTTGGAATTGTGTTAGAATTTCCACGACTATTTTGGGATGTAATTCACAGTACTGTAAGTTCTTTTTAAATTTTCACTTTATATTCTAAGGAAATAAATTATTTGTTGAATTTTACAAAACTTGTTTGTTTTCACTTTTTCAGCTACTTAGTTTAGGATCATAGAATCGTAACAACAAATGAGTTTTAAAATGTTTTGTTTGGTTTTGCCGTTAAATTGTCAAAATCTTCTTAAATGGCTGAAGTGTAACTTTTCATTTTAATTCCAAGCTACTTTCTAAAACTCTCATGGCAACCATCATTGCACTGTATGTAAATGAGTCGTGTATCTATCTAGTTGGCTAGCTAAGAAGCCAGTCTCGTGCGTAATGTGATTGAACGGGACGTACAGTAGTAGTATCACGTGCGTACATGTACATGCACAGACTGCATAATCCAACACATTGGACGACGTCATCATGGCGGAACATGTACAAATACCAGAACACTAGCCATGGCGTGATTCTAACATCGAACCCTTATCGGCCTTTTCTATCGCATGCTAGAAAAATATCGATGTAAAATAATGACCATTTCGAACTGCTTTCAAGCCCTTGATTGCTAGTACATCATAATAACGTTATTAAAGTCTCAATGACTAGATAACGTGTCATCACTAACAGTAACATAGGCAATCGTTACGCTATTGAAACCGACTGATTTTCTTTCATTTTTGTTCCATTGCAAAGATGCAGGAATACAAATTAAAGCTGAAAAGTGAAGAAATTTCATTGATTTTTTTTTAAACGTAGTGCTATGTTATTTTCATCATCTGCCATTTTGGGACAATCTATTGCTCACACATCTAGCCGGATGTTTCTCCGCCAAAACCTTAGCAATTTGGGAACTATCACTACGATTACCTCCGAGTTTCTTTCAGGGTCGAGGTTATTCGACTCACATCGGAATGAGATGAAGTTGTTCCAAATGAGAAACACCTAACAATGTTCCCAACAGACTATAGAATCTTAGTGAGAATTTAGGTCACTGCATGATCTTGTCGGCATGTTTCGTTCCTTTCATATCGTCTGACCACATATGAGTGCAAATAAACAATCATGCAACTGCAGAAGGCTGATTATTTTGCTTTGGAAAATTGAAGAAATTATGAACGTAAATTATTGTACTGTAGGCCTAAGTTTCTGAAGCGTTATTGTTCAAACAAATATGTGGAAAATATGAGACTAAGCGGATGGAAGATTTTGACAGATGATCATGCCGATATAGTCAAATGTTCGGTGGATTGACAAATAACATCAATTCATCATTGCTGGTTCCAATGCTAGATTGAACTGTCTGGAGAAGATTAAATCATTTTGGCCACAACAAAAGACGAGTTAGAAAGACCCTCACCGTTCCAAACGATAGTGGGATAAACAAAATAAATTGTCTAGATTTAGCCCAGGATGGACTTTAGATTCGCACTGGAAGAAAGTGATATTTCTTATAAGACCCAAGCTGTTATCTGACAGGGTTTAAGCGTTGAAAATAAAAGTGGTGAAGTTTAGAGACACCGGTGTTTAACGGTACATCACTAACTGAAAATGTCAGTAATGTTTGTCGGCATTTGCGTAGCAAGGAATTCTGCCCCCATCCCACTCCCCCCCCCCAAAAAAAAAATAATTCTGGGGCCCCTCACAATAAAAAGGTTCTTTCATGAGAATGTTGGATCTCCACTGGGCCTGCTTCGACCCACCCCCAATTGTTTGTGGGTTGAATATAGTACGATGGAGTCTGAAACAGCTATAACATAAGCAAAACAAAAAATTGTGAATTCTGAAAATTATATTCAAATAAAGGATAATAACTAATGAATTGCTTTTGTCAAGAATGTTCGGCAAGGAAACTGGATTTCTTTAGCATGCCTGCACATCGTGTTATTGATCTTATGGAGTGGTAGATTGGTGTTACGTGTTTGTAATTAAATTGCTTGTGTGTTAGTTTTAAAATTCTTTTTTATTTTATATTTGTTTCATTACATTTTATTGTAATGATTATTGCAGGGATTCGAAATTCTTTTTCAGTAATTCTGTTTATCTAAGACGTAAAACGTATTACATTTCCAATATTTTTAGTTTACCTTGGTCCGCAGTAGTGTAAGCGCTACGCTAAAACGATTGGCTATTGCCAAGGTCATTTCGTCTAGTCTGGATAAACAATGTGTTATTTTTATATTTATTTCAGAGTGATAGTAGATAGGGGTTCTTCCTACGTGACGAATTGCATTTTTCTTATTGCGTGTTTCAAGTGTTAGGAGACCTCGTAGTCTGTCTCGCGAGAACGGGATGATAATTAGGGTAGATATAATACTCTTCCCGAGCGCTTATCAGTCAGTTGCATTCCTGATACCCAGAAGTCCGGATAGGTTATTTTATTGTTGAAACCAGATTGTTTTTGAAATTCATTTGTGTTGGAATTTAATAATTTATTCTCTAGAAAACCAAACGAGTGTACTGTTTTATAAAATTCTGGGAGAAAGAAATTCAGTGGAAATTTATTCTGGAATTATTCGGAAACATAAACTGTGATTCAGTTGAGGAATTCTTGATATTTTGTACAAGGACCACATCTGACGTCATTGCCTTCCATATTGGAACGTCGTCGAGATTCGAACTTGGATTCTAATAGAACTATTTAGTGACAGGGCTTGTATTTTTCATTCTTAGCATTAAATTTTGGATTATATTCACAAACCGTTGTCCTATTTTCCAATTTTTACATTCTTTTCTAGGGAAATAAATTATTTTGTTAAAATATGCAAAGCTTGTTGTCTTCACTATTTTCTCCTGTTATTATTGTACGAGACTACACGTAACAATTGGCAACACCAAAATAATATCCCTGGTTTGAATAAACCAGCACAATATCCAGCCCCTAGTTAGAACTGGCCAGCACAGTCTCCTGGCATTAATATAACTGAAAATGTGTGGGAAACAATTACATTTCAGCTTTCAGAATTGGCTAAAGTAAAACAAGAAAATACGTGCACAGATGGTCCAGAAGGTTCAACCTAGTTGGTTCTGTTTAAGCCAAGTTTACATTAGAAGCCAGCACAAATTAATATCTGGACATATGACGCATGTTTACATTAGAAGCTCGAACACAGACATCAGTAGTGATAGGGGCCACCATAGGGACTATGGGGACATAACGTTAAAAAGAGATATAACGAATAGAGGGACAATGGGACTTTAACATAGGTTGAGACTTTCTAGGGACAATAGGAGTGAAACAGGTGGAATACGTCACTGTACTGGACACTGGCAACAATGTTGCAAGTGGCTGACCTCGATTGGGCGGAACACAGACAATATTGTGGCAAGGGGTTGAACCTGATTACGCACTACTATAGGTAGGGACAATTACAATAGAGACAGAGACAGACATATACAAATACAAGCCCGAGATATTTATATAAAGCATTACCTAGACCTGAAATTATTTTGGCGGTGTTCGTAAATTTGCATAATTATAATGATGCTATAAATAGCTATAATCAAGGAAAAGACCAACCCCAAAATGGATGTGACTAAAAATAACGCTAAAATTACACAATTTCACAGAATTTAACGGAGACTAAACATATCCCGGAACATTAGATTCTATAGATTCAGACTAAAAGTAGTACTAAAATTACGACATTTTCCCGGACTATAGTGGAGACTGAGGAAATCTGGAACATTAATATTGAAATGGATGTGACTAAAAGTAACGCTAAAATTACGAAATTGTCCCAGAATTTAACGGAGACTAAACATATCCCAGAACATTAGATTACATTGGTTTAGTCTAAAAATAGTACTAAAATTACCAAAGTGTCCCAAACTCTAGTGGAGACTGAGAAAAACTCAGGAAGATTGTATTCAGATTGCCGTGACTTAAAATATTGCACTAAATTTCCGAAAAATTTAGCGGACTTGAATGGAAACTGATAACTAGCCAGATATTTTGGTTGTTAGAAATGGCAAAGTGTGGCACCGGACTTTAGCGGAGACTGAAAATAATCCAGAAATAATTTTAAAAAATTTCCAAGACTTAAAGTAGTTCTGAAATTATTTAAACTCATACCGACCTTCGCGGAAACTGAATAATTGTACGTAAAAAATTAAAATAAGGTGGACAAAAAAAGTAAAACCACATTACTAATCCAGCTCACCACATATCCAACCCAGCTGCGTGAATGATGAACGCTACACATTACATACATGAAAAACCAACTACCCATATCACCTACCAAACAATCCACAGCGATGAGAGTGCTAACCTAAAATAATTTTTTTATACAAAACAACACACTAAAACTAACAAAACCACTATACTTTCTATCAATACATAGTTGGAGAAAGAATAGTTTAGGGAAAAAAGTCTTTTGTTAAGGGGAAAGACAAACACAAACGAAAGCGCGCACACAAACACACAAAAATACACAAACGTACGCGCACGCATACAAACACAAATACACACACCAACAAACGTACGAGTATGCATACAAACACAAATACACACACACACCAACGAACGTACGCGGACGCATACAAACACAAATACTCCCCCAAATAAACGTACGCGCACGCATACAAACACACAAATACACACACCAACAGACGTACGAGCTCGCATACAAACACACAAATACATACACACCAACGAACGTACGCGTACGCATAAAAACACACAAATACACACACGAACAAACGTACGAGCAAGCATAAAAACATACAAATATGCACACCACAAACGTACGCGCACGGATAAAAACACAAATACATACACAAACAAACGTAGGCGGAAGCATAAAAACACACACATACACAAGTACAAATACACACTCACATACACACACGGACGTGCACGCACGCAAACACGAATACACACACACACACAATAATATTTTTTGATTGACTTTCAATTATCGCACCAGTCAAGTGGTTAACTTTGGGCTATTGAAAAACGCCTTGCTGTCTGGAGAGGATCAAGATTTTAAAGTGACCACCTACCAACCTCACAAGATTGTACGTTTAGCCACATACCAAATCGTCAGTCCACCTTTGGAAAAATTGTATCAAATCGAGTACCAGAAGCGAGTGCAACTTCCCAATCACTTCACTTTACCGTACGGACACACCAGTATAAAAATGTTTCCAAGAGGATAGCCACCAACAAGAAAGATGATTTCGAAATAGCAAGAATCGATCGAGAGACCCACTGAGAACTCCTTATTCAAACAATACAATTTTCCTGTCTTCTTGCCTGACTATTGTGATTGTGCCAGTCAATTGGAAACGTTTATAGAATGGCCCACGGATAGGGAAGGATTGCCTACTTTGAATGTTTTAGCTAGAACAGGATTTGTCTACTTGGGAACTGAGACTGGATTGGGATACGAAGTACAGTGTTTTAGCTGTGGTCTGAGGATGCGTATGAATCGAAGTATCTATAAAGATTCAGCTATTCTGGAACATACTCGATGGTCTCCGCAGTGTCCTTACCTTTCTATGGCCTTTCCACCCATCACACTACGTTACACGTATGGCGGTACCTTAGAGAAGGTTGTACCGTTGTCGAGGAAGAAAAATAAAACGAAGACTTCCAAAACTAGACATAAAAAAGGAAAGATGTAGAACCTCGAGACTTCATTACGACTAGTGTAAAAAGGGACAACGTCCAAGACCAATAGTTCGTTAAGACTACCATTGCCAAGCAAAAAAGAGAAATCGCTTTTAACAGACAATATCATTCAAGTTCGGTGATTCTCAAGTAGAGTGCGATGCTGTGCCATGAGATGTCAGGGATGCCGTACGCTGTAACCTCAGCGATTCAATACCACATCATGGGAACTTTGCTATGACTACTACTACAATAAATGTCGTGGAAAGTGATGCTGTGCGTGTCAAACCTGACGGATACGAAAGCGATGCCACTCGTTATCGTGGACTCTTTACTGGTTTTCATGGTCAATGTCATTCTCAACGTGAAACCATGCGGCTACCACTCTACGGATGTCATCTATGCTTGAGCAAACAACTGCGGGTTTCACCGTACCCTCATCGAAATGAGCCTCTGAAAGAAGAATATTCGTTCCCTGTGCTTTACCGGAATACTGCGACTTTGAAAGTCGATTCTAAACCTTCCGAGGAAAGTGGCCTAAATATCTGGGAGGACCTACCCCCGAAGAATTAGCCAGAGCTGGATTTATTTACTTGGACGAAGGTGATAAAGTCAAGTGCTTCAGTTGCGGTGTGTCACTTCACCAGTGGGAGCAGAAAGATTCCGCCTCCCTAGAACGTGCTCGATGGTCTCCGCACTGAAACTACCTACCTCTAGTGGGACGACCTCAGTAATCTCTGGATGGATACTTTACAAGAGAACATTTGTAGTTTGCCTGTGGAGTTGAGAGAACGCATTTACCGAGAGTTTGTCAAACTACAAGTGAAACGCAGACTCAGAATCATTGCTCCATTTTTAAACTATGCTCTTTTCCAAAGGGAACGAAGACTGATCATGGGAGGACACTACTTCAGTCACTTATAAACGAGGCTATTGCCCACGACCCAGCGATTCCTGATTCTTGGAGGACACTATTTTTATTACTTCCAACAAAAGAGGGCATAAAAGATTGATACAATGCCACGACCTTTATCATTCGTGATACAACAATTGCTGTGGAAGGAAATCAACGACAGTATTCAGACTGTGGAGGATTACCAACGCGTTTTACGAGAACTGTATCCAGTGAATATGGGTCATCGTGAGGTGTGTATCTTAGTGACTTCCTTTCTGGGATTTCGTTTAACAGCCGATTCCTTGTGGGCTTTATACGATCTGTACTGTGAGGTACCACCAAATACATGAGAGTGGTACCTTTAATGTACACGAGAGACTCATTCTGTTAAAAGCCTTGCGCTTCATCTCGATACTTATCGACCTCTACGGGAAAAAAAAGATACGTCAACTTTTAGTCACTGAAGATGTTTACGAAGATGTGTGTGTAGCTTATGACTTACACCCTCACTGGCCAGATGTACGTGAGTGGAAAAGTTTGGGTTTCGAGACTTGGACTAAAGAAACGGCGATTTATGCTCAAGATTTGTGTTATGCATTCAAAAGAAAAAGAACTTAAAGTGTCCACTGAAAAAGATAACCTTTAAACCTGTGTTAGTCAGAGTACCAGAAGAAGAACCCGACACCAAGGAAAACCACCACATTCAGGACAGGACTCTCATTGACATGGACATCCCCGAAAGACCATTCCGGGAGGACCCCAGTGCGACTGTACCAAGTGAAGAGACTCTAAGAACATTACAAACTGTCCCTAGGACACCACACCTTCGTCACCAAAAAAGCTGTACAGTGAATTGTTTATATTCCACTTCGATCGTTTTGATGTGTATTTTATCAATGTACTAAACCATTTGGCTTTTATGTATTTTTGTCTTTCATTTTCCATTTTAAATTTTTTTAAAATAAATGTGTCTTGAAAAATGTATAAACACTCTTGTCTTGTCTGTCTTCGTTTCAAAAGTGACATTCCCTGCACTATGGCTACCTCTGATGTCTATGCTCCCTCTTCCACCACTTTCAAAGTCTTCGACGATAACTTAGATCGTGCCAGTTGAGAAGCCTTGCATCTTCGCCATCCCTTTAACATGTTATTTGCTGGACCGAACGCTTCAGGCAAAACCGAATTTGTCAAACAAGTGATCTAACATAAACATCATTTGATCGATCGTCCACCTCAACGTATCGTGTCGTGTTACAAAGAAGGGCAATCGGCGTACAAATCAAGGCGATTCCATCGTGTTTGTGGAAGGCATTCTCACCCCAAACACATCTGGTCATCTTCGACGACATGTTAGGAGAAGACGAAGAAGAAATTAAACTGTGGTTTACGCGCAAAGGGCATCATCGTAATGCCAGTGTCATTTACATCACCCAAAATTTGTTTCTACAAAGAAAAGCCCATCGCACCATCAGTCTCAATGCTCATTACGTGGTCTTGTTTAAAAGCTTCGGGTTTTTCCACTTCTCCGTTGCTGTGCTGCCAGCCAAGCTCAATTTGACACCCGTTCTTCCTAATTTGATGAAACAATGGAAATCCGTGTCTCCAAGAACTTCTCCTCCAGCTGTGACAGCCTCCTCCTCTTTAGCTGCAGTGGCAGCTGCTCACAAAGTACCTGTTCCCATAACCAAAGTCCAAGAGAGATCAGGCATATTCCAGAGTTTACTGGGTTTACCCAAGCAAGAACTATCCCAATTTAGTCCGCTACGAACCCCTCCACGACGCGTGATGCCTGTCATCAAGTTGATACGGCGTAAGACAATCAGTGGCGACGCATTCCACTATATAAAAACTCTGGGCAAACGATGGGGATCAGTGTTTTTGAGCTCTTGTACGCCAAAAGATGTCGCCTAAAAGAAGTGCTCACCACCACCATCGTCGTTCTCCTGTCAAAAAAGGAAAAGGAAAAAGAAAGGACAGTCTCTTCGTTGGACCCGTCATCCGAAAAAGCGCTTAGCCAAGCATCGACGTCTATCCCAGAAAAGACACACTCGTCTTAAGAAAAAGAGAAGCAACCAAAGGAGAGGACTGTTTGGCTATATAGGAAAAAATGTCGTCACAGTTTTGACCAAGCGATAGTCCAAAGAATTCATCAGAAAGACTGGTTACACACCCTTTGACATGCTCCAAAAATCCCCCCCCCAAAAGAAAACCCAAATAAGATAAAAGGGCGTGTGCCAAGTCATCGACGTCTGTGTGCTTTTGGTGCGTGTCCCGGAAGAAACAAACAAAGATGTCAGCCCCCAGAAGTCATCCCTCTTCTACCCCCAAAAGGAAAGAAAAGGAAAGGATTACCTCCTCGTTTAGCCAAACGTTGGGACGTGTTGTCAGTCCTGTCCAAAGCTCCTCCACCCATGCGAAAACAAACGATTCAAACAGCCTACAAAGACGTCATCGATACCGTGTGAGAATGTTGTCTGAATGTCTTGAAAGGAACGATACCTTTGTCTCCACATCAGAAAGAATGCTTAGCTAAACATCGACAGGTTCTGTGCCAAATGGTCTAAAAGAAAATACCCATCCGTCAAAAGCAAAAGATGTTGGTACAACGCGGAGGATTTGTGCATCTGTTGTTAGCACCCATACTCAAAGCCACATTGGCACCCCTGATTACAGGTCTCGTGGGAGCTACTACTTCATAAATGGCTCAAAGACAAAACAAGATCCAGAAGATAAAATGGGGTCTCAGGTGTCAAAAGATTTCAGACATGACCATTGGAATCTGATGGAAGGACGAAAACTGGCTTTAGTGCTTTACAAACGATGGATGAGTTAATGCGAGCCATCAAACTGGTGTTAAAACAAAGCTGTCGTCACCCTCTTCGATGACAAACCGACATAGGCACCGAATTTCTGAACAAAGCTTTCCAAAAGGAATTGAAGATAAGAGACATTCATTTTTTCACCACCGAGAATCCCGAAATCAAAGCCAGCATCGTGGAACGTTTCAACGCACCTTGAAAGAACACATGTGGAAATATTTTACGCATCAACACACTCTCAAGTACATGGAAGTCTTACCGCACCTGGTCCAAGCGTACAACCAATCTTACCATCGAAGTATCGGATGCCACACGCATGAAGTAGCCGTCTTTGAGCGCCAACGTCAGTCACCCTCCTAACAGTCACCATCAAAACATCAAGAACAACAATCCTCTTTTAGACACTCCTCTGACCTCCAGTGACCCCTCAGACAGCAGAAGTCTGGAATTATGAACGATCAATTTTACTGAACGTTACCCAGTGACAGTTCCATGGATGTGTTTCCCCACAATACTTTGTGCTGTTTCACGGCCAAATTACCTCACGCCATCCATTTGGATCAAGAAGCCCATTGGGAAGTGGCCTTGGAGGAAATGATCCACTCTACACAAATCAAAAACACCGCTGAAAATCAAAACACTTTTACGGTCGAAGTTTTGAACGAGCAACAATATTTGAACGAAAGCCAAGCTGTAGATGCCTCTATGAAACGACAGGTGTCCCCGATACTCCACGGTACATCTATCTGTTGAAAAGTTCCGTAGACTATTATATTAGTGGTCAACATCTGGTGGACACGATTGCTGCCAGGTTCAATGCGTGTTTGGCAAAGCCTCTGACAAACCAAGCAAAGTGTCACGATCGAGTACCACGAAATATCTCGTCGCCTACTGATGAAATTTTCGGATGCCAAATCGTTGTCCATTAAATTTTCTTCTGAATTGTTTGACATTTTGGGTGGGGACCACAAGATGATCAAGGGTAATAACATACCACTCATTGCCGACAACTTGAATTTTACGAGGTTTTATCGTTCCCCGGTAGAACTGAACCAAGGATTAAATTTGTGTAATTTGATGTGGCGGAGTACAACGTTTTGGGACACACCTCCGTACCGTTACTGCGAGTCATTCATTTCAAAGTGGATTCTGCCGGGATTAATGACCAGGAAGGTGGAAACACCAATCACGTTCACCGCGAATTTGTACATGCTCACTATTTGCCCGTCAGTAAATCGTATTTTGACACTGTCAACAATGCTATAAAAGGATATCTGTGACAAATTATTTCATTCACCAAAGGGAAAGTTACGGTGAAACTCCATTTTTGAAAACAATTCTCTAACAACTTGTAAGTCATGTATCCTGTGTACCGAGGAGTCACTCGACAGCGAGGAAATGGTTTGGGAGATAACCTGAAATGGGCGTTTCGTTCAGTAGCCACCGTTTTGAAACCAATGGTGACACGAGGATTGCACGCCTTGAAAGATGCCGCTTTTACGCAAGACAAAGAATTTCTCCGAAATCTCATCATCGACAAACAAAACCCCAAAGATGCTTTCTTGAGAGCAGGCAAAAATGTCTTGCTTGAAACGGCCAAAGACATTATAGGCCGACGAGAAACTCCTATAAATGCCCTGGACGCTGCCGAGTCAGACATTCCTGCCTCCCTGACGCCACAGCAAGGGCAAGGCAGAAAGAGACGACGAAGACACCCCTCCATAGGCCTTCTCACCTACAGAGCTAGAAAGACCAAGAAAAGAAGAACCGTCCGAGAATTAGACGTTTTTTGTTATTAAATCACAGAGAGAAAAATGATGCACCGAGAGTCTTGCGCCTGTTCCAAGTCGGAACTGGATCTCTTTGCCATGCCAACCACTATGATGACGATGCAAGAATCTCAATGGGTAGAATTTCATTCCATCTCCTCTTTGACGACCTCAGCCCCCCTCGAATTTGAAATCAAAAGAAAGCCCTAAATATTACATCGATCTGAATAACAGTTACTTGTACCTGAAAGTCAAAGTGATCAAAACGGACGACACCGCTCTGGGAGCCAATGCTAGAGCAGCTCCCGTCAACAATTTCGTGCATTCCTTGTTCAGCGAAGTGGATTTGTACTTGAATAACAAACTGATAAGCAGCAGCATGGATACTTACCCTTACTGAGCGTACCTGGAAAATCTCTTGACGTACGGAAAATATGCCAAGAACACTCATCTAGATGCTTGCGTGGTATGGAAACCTGGCACAGCAGGCAAGAACAAATTAAACGACACAGCCCTAACAGCAGCTGACGATCCTCACAATGTGGGCTTTAACGACCGTCGAAAGAACATCCTGCAAAGACGTAGCTTGGAACTGATGAATCGTTTGCATTTGAATATGTGGTTGCAAGAAAAGTATTTGCTGATCGGAGTGGATATCCGCCTAAGACTAAATCGTAGCAGTACCGTTTTCCATTTGATGGCCCATGCCAACGAGTAAAAAACCATTATCCAAGAAGCCAGACTCTACGTGCGACGCGTGGAAGTGTTACCTAAAGTGGGAAACGACATCAGCCACACTTTGAGTAGAACAACCTTCAAGTGTCCGATACTACGCGTGGAAGTGAAAACTTTCACCATTACCATTGCTGCTGGACTCCAATCCCAGATCGAAGATCATCTGTTCCAAGGACAGTTACCCAAACGTTTAATCGTTGGCATTGTCAGCAACGAAGCCCTCAACGGAGCCCAGGATCAAAATCCTTTCGAGTTTGAGCACTACAGAGTGTCCAAGATCGAAGTCAGTCGCGATGACAAAACCTTGTGTTACCAGACCCTTCGAACCTAATTTTGCCCAGAAGAATTACTTGAGATCGTACTTGTCCCTGTACGAAGCCACCGGGCAGCTAGGGACAAACAGCAACCACGGCGTTACGTACGACAATTAGGCAGGAGGCTACGCTCTGTGAGCCTTTGATTTCACTCCAGACCAAGGCAGCCACGAGGGACATTTCCACCTTATAAAATCTGGTCAACTGCGTGTGGAACTTCAGTTTGCAGAAGCTCTAACCGAGACAGTGAACGTCATCCTGTATACCTTATTCGACAATACGATAGAAATCAACAGTTTAAGAAAAGTCATTCTAGAGTATTAGAAGCTATGGAAGACTCTTATCCCTGTTTGAATGGTAGAGAATCTTTGGAAATGGAATGGGAGGATATAGTGGAAGCAGAACCCAAAGACAAAGACGAAGAGGACGTGGAGGTCAAGTCCAGATGGCCAGAACAAGAACAACACTTAGTCTCCTGTTGTGCCACACACCTGGCATAAAAAATTACAGCTTTAGCCAAGAAACATTGGTATGGATGTTAAAACGATCATCCCAGTCAAAATCAGCATCATAAATGCTTGATGATGAGTCAAGAAGAAAATTTGGATGAGCATCTGGAGGACGCTTGGAGTCTCATCTCGGAAGAAGTAGTGTTTCATCAGTGGTATAAAGACTTGCGTGGTCATTCCTCCCCTCCAATGAGTGCTCTAGAGATCCATCGCATCGAATCTCTCCTGACTCAGAGTCCGGAGACAAAGCGAAGAGACCGTTACTTGTCAGAGATTTTCAAGCCAAAATACAGGATTGAATTAATGACTTATCATTACCTGTGGAAAAAAACCCAAAACAAAAATGGATACCTGGGAACTTTATTACCTTTTCAACAACAGTTCGTACACCGCTTCTCGGAATCCTGTCTGGTGTGCCAAAGATGAACTTCCTCATCGCAAACCTAAAGATCATCAAGCTTATGTCATCAGCACGGACGACCACTGGGTAGCCGTCTACTTTCCCCACGTTGCTTGTGTGGAGTATTTTGATTCGTATGGATTACCGCCTTTGGAAGACGACATCATCGACTTTATGAGAAGAAATGCCCAGACGACTCGCTTCAATAATGTGAAATTACAAGACACAGATTCCATGGTGCGTGGATAATATTTTGTGTATTTTCTTGGATATCCCTTAGAACGTTCAGCAACTTATTTGGATCGTGACTGTTCTAGAAACGATAAAAAGTAGATCGATGGTTTTGTGACCGTTATGGATATCTCTTGTCTTTAGCTAGAATACGAAGCGTACAGAAATGGTCCAATGACCTCCCTCAGTGGAAGTCTAACTTGACTTCGCAACGTTGTCAATCTTGTCAAATGTGCTCTGTGATTTTATATGAATATTTGAATTGTTAGTTGTTAGTTGTTTGAAGAAAAAAATGTTATTGATATTATTTGAATTGTTTCATTGTTAGTTGTTGGCTATTTTTTAAATAAAAAAATGTTATGTTTTGAAGAAAATGTTGGTGGTTTGTTTTACAAGAAATCACCGTGAATATATGCTCTCTGACTTCTCTCCATCCGTCACCATGAGATAAACTATATAGCGTTCCGACTACTAAAAACCAGGAGGGATGTTTTCTATCGCGTCCGCGGTTGAGCCCTATAAATCGGGGCGGTCTCCAGTCTGACCACAGAGACAGACGCCGAAAGTAGATACGAGTGGAACTCAAGGACAAAAAGGGCTATTATCACCTGCCAAGGTCACCACTTCCCTGGGTACATATTCTGCAAGAGCTGCATCACCAATAAAAAGGGAACGTGATGCTATCCCGAAAATCCCACAACAAAAACAACAACAACAACAAAACTTGCCGCCACCACTACCACCTAATGAAAACACTCAATCTAGGGTCACTAGGCAGCAAGCTAAGAAGAGTCCAACTAAAATAACACCAGTAGATGAAAAGGATAAAGAGGAGAAAAAACAGAAACTGGCACTTCCGACACCACAGAGTCCCACTTCTACTAACACACCAGGTACTTCCAAACCACCTTCTACAAATATACCAGTTATCACTGGTGAGGATTGGGTAGCAATATATCAACACTTTTATGATAAAGCCAGAGAACTGGGAATTACAAATCTTTACCAGGACAAAGCGGCCGCAATCCAATACATAGAAGACCACAACGTTCTGAGGGAGCTAGAAACACCCAAAACTAAAACAGCAAAAACCGGATGGAGAAGAGCGGTCAACAACATGAAATTTACGGGGGACAAACATCTCGAGTGCCCAATGCCACTAACCAGGTCTATTTGCCGAGGGACTACATAATTACCGTCAACTAGAAGTCGTAGCCTTACATCAGCCTGCACATGACCACTTATCCTTAATTAAAGTAATGAAGGAAGAATATCCTAGTGGCCGCCCTAGTTATAAATGGTTGGTACCCCAACATCTGACGAGAGCTTTTGTTAAATAAGTGCTGCCATTTGGACTCTCCAAAAAACCCAGTCCTTTTAAGGGCTTCAATTGCCATTTATTAAGAGATTTCAATTTGGCTTGAAATTTCGACTCTATAATACTATTGATAACCTAATATGATCCTTTGACCACCGTTCTAAATTCAAACCACAATTACTATCTCGGCTATCAAAAAACTTGTTTTAGTCTCTTAGATCGATGTTATTGGTTTAAATAAAATATGTACACTATGTACCTTTAAAATAAATTATGAGATAGGAAATATTTTCAAAACGAAACTCGTGACTCTAATTGCAATTGTGGCTAACACAAAGTTAGTAATAGGGAATACCCACTATATAGACAAAATTTGGTTGGATTTTTGATGTTATTAATTTTTTCGTTTCAGGTACGTTCCGGCTGGCGTTTGGTGTCTCCTCCCGAGTCCCTCTCCTCCTGCCTACTCGGACATTAAAAGACGAGTGTATGGGCAGATTCCCACTCGTCTAGAAACCAGGTGCCCCGATGAGCGTGTACGCGCGGAAACGGGGTGACGTCACCAGAGTTATGTCCAATCACGCTCGACGTCTCATTTCTGCTGCGGTAGACACCTTAAATACAAATATGAGTGTGCTGGGTCTATTCCCACTCATGATAGCCCTACACACAGGTCTTTTGGGATTTTATTGTCCTAAGACCTGTTGGCTGAATTAAATAGCACTCTTTGATTGCATTAATGCGCTGGGGGAGGAACTCTTTCCATCCGCCGCGAATAACTAAATAACCCTCGTATGAGGGTATAAACGGGTCGCGCATGCCTTATAGGCGCATGCGACCTTAATTCAAAGTCAGTCAGTCAGTCTGACCATCCATGGTTGACTCATCCACCTATGAAAATGCCTTCTAATTTAGCAAAGCTGGACGAAACCCACGTGAATTTACATCGTGTAAGGCAAAGGCTGATACCCAAGCCTGATGAGATTGAAAATGTCAGGATGTTAAAAGTGGCCAAAGATCTGATAGAAGAGGTGTTTAAAGACGAAATCAAGAAGGAGCCAGAAGAATGGACGGAGAAGTACAGACTTTAGAAACAGCAGAGAGTACAGGAACAGTAGCAACAGCCTCGACAATAGTAGGAGCCAGACATAGGTTTTGTGGACTGCCGTGTGGACACGAAAGAGTTCTCCTTCTCCTTCCGAAGAAGCAGTCTCTATCCTGTTGCAAAGCTTGCAGCCTGACGGGGACAAAATCTTAGACGATAAAAAGATTGCCATAACCCCATTAACAAAACAGCCCTTACCTCAACGATCTAGAAAAGAGATACTAGCCAAATTACCAAACTATTTGTCTGTCTTTGTATTTGCTAGTCAAAAAATAGAAGTGTGCCTATAAACACTTCATTTCTCTGGCTTTTGTAAGATAGTGTGTTTGTATGTATGTGTTTATGTGCGTTCGCGTACGTTTGTATGTGTGTGTGTTGTATATGTTTGTGTGTACTTGTATGTGTTTGTGTGCGTTCGCGTACGTTTGTATGTGTTTGTTTTCTTCCCTTAACAAAAATCTTATTCCTTAACAAAAAGTGATTGTGTGTATGTATGTGTTTGTGTGCGTTCGCGTACGTTTGTATGTGTGTGTGTATTTGTGCTCGTGTGTGTGTGTGTTTGTATGCTTGCTTGTACGATTGTTCGTGTTTGTATTTGTGTTTTTATGTGTCCGCGTACGTTTGTTGGTGTGTGCATTTGTGTGTTTGTATGCGAGCTAGTACGTTTGTTGGTGTTTATATTTGTGTTTGCATGCGTGCTTGTACGTTTGTGTGTATTTTTGTTTGTTTTTATGTGCGCGCGTACGTTTGTCTTTGTTTTTCCCCTTAACAAAAAACTTTTTCCCTAAACTATTCTTTCTCCAACTATGTATTGATAGAAAGTATAGTGGTTTTATTAGTATTAGTGTGTTGTTTTGTATAAAAAAAATATTTTAGGTTAGCACTCTCATCGCTGTGGATTGTTTGGTAGGTAATATGGGTAGTTGGTAAGAGGGTATGTTTTCATTCACGTCCCTGTTTCATATATGTAAAGTGTTGCGTTCATCATTCACGCAGCTGGGTTGGGTATGTGGTGAGCTGGAGTAGGAAATGTAGTTCTACTTTTTTTGTCCACCTTATTTTAATTTTTTACGTACAATTATTCAGTTTCCGCGAAGGTCGGTATGAGTTAAAGTAATTTCAGTACTACTTTAAGTCTTGGAAATTTTTTTAAAAAATTTTCTGGATTATTTTCAGTCTCCGCTAAAGTCCGGTACAATTTCAGAATTTAGTGCCACACTTTGTCTTTGCCATTTCTAACAACCAAAATATCTGGCTAGTTATCAGTTTCCATTCAAGTCCGCTAAATTTTTCGGAAATTTAGTGCAATATTTTAAGTCACAGCAATCTGAATACAATCTTCCAGAGTTTTTCTCAGTCTCCACTAGAGTTTGGGACACTTTGGTAATTTTAGTACTATTTTTAGACTAAAATAATGTAATCTAATGATCTGGGATATGTTTAGTCTCCGTTAAATTCTGGGACAATTTCGTAATTTTAGCGTTACTTTTAGTCACATCCATTTGAATATTAATGTTCCAGATTTCCTCAGTCTCCGTTATAGTCCGGGAAAATGTCGTAATTTTAGTACTGCTTTTAGTCTGAACCTATGGAATCTAATGTTCCGGGATATGTTTAGTCTCCGTTAAATTCTGTGAAATTTTGTAATTTTAGCGTTATTTTTAGTCACATCCATTTTGGGGTTGGTCTTTTCCTTGATTATAGCTATTTATAGCATCATTATAATTATGCAAATTTACGAACACCACCAAAATAATTTCAGGTCTAGGTAATGCTTTATATATATATCTCGGGTTTGTATTTGTGTATGTCTGTCTCTGTCTCTATTGTATTTGTTCCTACCTATAGTAGCGCGCGTTTAGGCCAACCCTTGCCACAGTATTGTCTGTGTTCCACCCAACTCAGGTCAGCCACCTACAACATTGTTGCCAGTTTCGAATACCGTGACGTCACCCCACCTGTACCATTCCTATTGTCCCTAGGCAATCCCAGCCTATGTTAAATTCCCATTGTCCCTATAGTAGATATAAAATTCTCATTGTCCCTATATTCGTTCTACCCCTTTTTAACATTATGTCCCCATAGTCCCTATGGTGGCCTCTATCTCTACTGACGTCTGAGACTTTTTTACTTTGGAAGCCATTACACAGCACAACATATACGTCTAAAGCTTGTTCACATTACACACCCGTGCACAACAATACAATCTGAGAAAAAGTGTATATTAGAAGCCTGTAGACAGTAATATATAGATGTCTTATGCTTGGTTACATTAGAAATCCGTACACATCAATGCATATGCGTCTAAGTCGTCTTCACATTAGAAATCCGTACACGGCAAAAAAAAAAAAAAAAAAATAAACGTGTAAGACAAATTTACATTAGAAATTTTTACATCAGCACATAAACGTATGAACCACGGTTAAATCTGAAGCCCGTGCACAGCAATACAGAGACCTCTAAGCCATGGTTACATTAGACGCCCGTACACATCAATACATAGACGTCTGAGCTATGGTTATGTTAGGAGCCCGTAAACAGCAATATATTGACGTCTAAGCCAAGACGACATTAGAAGCCCGTATACAGTAATACAAAGACGTCTGAGCCATGGTTACATTAGAAACCTGTGCACAGCAATATATAGACATTTGAGCCATGGTTACATTGGAAGCCCGTACACAGTAATGCATAGATGTCTGAGCAAAGTTTACATTATAAGTCCGTAAACACCAATATATAGTCGTCTGAGCCATGGTTACATTAGAAGCCCGTACACAGCAATACATAGGCCTCTGAACTATGGTTACATTAGAACCCCATGCAAAGCAATACATAGGCCTCTGAGCCATGGTTACATTAGAAGCCCATGCAAAGGAATACACAGACGTCTGAGCCATGGTTGCATTAGAAGTCCATGCACAGCAATACACAGACGTCTGAGCTATGGTTACATAAGTAGCCCATGCACAACAATACATAGGTGTGTGAGCCATGGTTACGTTAGGAGCCCGTACACAGCAATACATAGACGTCTGTGCCATAGTTACATTAGAAGCCCGTAAACAGCAATACATAGATGTCTGAGCCATGGTTACGTTAAGAGCCCGTATACAGCAATACATAGACGTTTAAGCCAAGTTTACATTAGAAGCCCGTACACAGTATATTCACAGACGTCTGAGCCATGGTTACATTAGAAGCCTGTATACAGTAATACATAGACGTCTGAACCATGGTTACATTAGACGCCCATAAAGATCAATAAATAAGACGTCTGAGCCATGGTACGTTAGAAGCCCGTACACAGTAATACATAGACGTCTGAGCCATGGTTACATTAGAAGCCTGTATACAGTAATACATAGACGCCCGAGCCATGGTGACGTTCGAGGCCCGTACACAGCAATACATAAGCGTCTAAGGCATATTCACATTAGTACAGAACAATAAATAGGTCTGAGGTAAGTCCACATTAGAAGACAATGCACCTCAGTACATACACGTCCAAGGGATCTTTACATCAGAAGCCCGTACATATCAATACATATACATCAGAGGCGTGTTTAGTTTCAAAAGCATATATCACAAAGTACTCAAAATTTACTGTACGTGCCACAAGTTTCTACAATGATTATAACACCTTACTGTCGGCACAGCTTTCCTTATTATCGTGACGTCTTCGAAGATGTTGAAATACATACGGCACTGTTACAGCAGTAACACATTTTGGATTTTAATATTTCTAACATATATCGATTTCTGTTTTAAATATTTATTGGCATTGGTTAATACGACTTCATACTGGAGATCGAATAAATGTTCAATAGTTCTCACTTTTCTAGAACACACGGGAACTGACGCAACTTCAAATAAAATGAAGCGGTAAAAATAATGCGGTTCTCTTTGCCAGAATAATTAAAAATTAATATGAAAATAAATGTGCCCTTTTCATTACAAATGAGCACTGTCACCCTTTTTACGACTTGGGAATGAAAAATCTGTTATTTGTCACCGATTCTGACCAAGTACAAACTATTTTACAAAATAATTAAACAAAAGTCTTTAATAAACATCTTAAATCAACCAATAATCGTCACCAGGAATGACACTGACTGTCTTGAACTGGAATAAAATGCATGCAGACGACATCACCAGGAATGACACTGACTGTCTTGAAATGGAATAAAATGTATGCAGACGAAGTTTGAAGCTTCATACTTCAGATGGTTGAATTTCTTCTTTTTGAGAAATGTTTCCGTTACAGAATTATACCAAGTCAGACTATATTCTATCAAACATGACATTTCTTTAATTTATTCACGTTCGCATCTTTGAAATTTGCAAACTTCGCTCAATGTTTTGCATCAGTTGCTTTTCTGTAGCAAGCACAATTCTTTTTAATATCTAAAAACAATTTTTAATCTTCAATAGGAAACCAAAACTGTTTAAACTGACAAGTGTTAATAGTTATAATCTACAATAGGGAACCAAGCAATTTCACTATTTAAATTGACAAATATCAAGAAGTAGATTTTGCTTAATATTGAAACCATTAATTATACCAATATTTTGAGATGAGATAATTATATAAAAAAATATTGAGATTAAACAGTACAGGAAATCATGTGAAATCAATGCTGAAATAATCTAAATTCCTGTTAATCCAAACATAACTTATACCTCCTGCAATATATAATGATCAGACTTTATCTTTTCAGTCTAGTGTTATTTCGAATAATTTATCACACTCCATGATGTTCAGATTAGAAAGGTATTCATTATATAAGGTACATAATATTGGTATATGATAACAAAGCGTCGTTAGACCATCATTCATTGTAGTCCTTATACTACATTGTTGTCTAGTCCTTATGTTATATTCTAGTCCTTATATTACATTGTAGTCCTTATATTATATTGTAGTCCTTATGTTACATTGTAGTCCTTATGTTACATTGTAGTCTAGTACTTATATTATATTGTAGTCCTTATGTTACATTGCAGTCCTTATCTTACATTGTAGTCCTTATGTTATATTGTAGTCCTTATCTTACATTGTAGTCCTTATGTTACGCTGTAGTCCTTATGTTACAACGCGTCATCAATAAATATTTATCAAATAACTAGCAAATTGGGGACATTCATTAAAGCACGATTCCTCATCTATAACCATA
>JAECUM010001973.1:0-13422 GCA_016617855.1 Megalonaias nervosa
GTAGCGGAGTTTATTTCCTAATGTTAATTCATATTATCTTAAGTATTCTTAGAGAAACTTTATGAACTTATGCTTACATGATCAAATTGTTATTAAGCCATCCCCACAAATATTAGCGTTCTCATTGATGTTTAACTTGGGTTTAAACTAGTAAACATCTGGTACATGTAAAACCACAAGTGGTATAAAGGGAAGTCAATTAAAGGAAGAGAAATAATTCTCCAACTGTATTTAAGTTTGGACAGTTAAGATCAACTTGTTTCCTATACAATAATTACAGAATCATAAATTGTTGGTAGTGGATTGGATTCGAGCCTGGGCTGTGCAGTTGGCAATCTTGCTTTTAAACTTGTCTTGGCGAATTGATCGTTTGAGAAGGTCGATAATCTGCAGGACATACAAAGTGTACTACGAAAGTACATTTTTCCTCTGTGGTAATCTCCTGGGCTCGTCTGCTGACAGGTCGAGTAGATCCCGACTTGATGGATGACCTAAAGTACATTTTTCCTCTGTGGTAATCTCCTGGGCTCGTCTGCTGACAGGTCGAGTAGATCCCGACTTGATGGATGACCTATATAGTTATTTTTAAAATTTGAAAGGTGCAAGAGTAGAGACGATCCCACTTCAGACTAAAATCGCCCACCGCCCTAGCTATCTGATCTGGCACTGGAGAACTAAAACGGGGAGCTTGTTGTTTAGTCTCATAGTGAATAAATCTATTAATGGACTCCCTCACAGAAACTATTAAGTGGAGGACCTTACAAATCTGTCAGCCAGAGAATTCCTTCTGCCTGGAATATAGCGGAATCTGAATGATCTCCGAGGAAACATACCACTGGAAGATGTCCAAGACATCCATGCAAAAATAGATGACGCACAAATACCTCCCAGACGCCTGACGTACATTACTACTTAAGGTCTTTTCCGATATGATCTTAACAATGTCTTATGAGGCTGACACCCCCGTAGTGCTAAAAACAATGTCCACAATTCTACATTCTTTTATGATGGGTTGCTTCTTCCCGAAACCAAAGACCCGGAAGAACTCAACTCCCCAACCCAACCCACCCTGTTCTATTCGAGTACATCGTCGTGTATCCGATGCGTCTGTGCAGAGAGTGTAGGTTTTGGTGCTGTAAATTGGGACTATGGTCAGAAACTGATCCCAACAATGGCACCACTCAGATGGTGACAAAAACTGGATTGCGGAGAAATCTGAGACGATATCGGGTCTTTATGCAGTTTCCAGTTTGCCCGAAGCACGAACAGTACAGCACGAAAGTGAAGTCGCCCTGGCGGAACAAGATTCGCAACCGTGCTTATAAGCGAAGAACCCCTCTTAGGACACACTAAAGTCTAAGGGAAGGAGCGGTTTAAAGGACCAAGTTGGGAAATAAACCAGACAGCTGGAGGCAGAGACTAGTGGCTGGCATGTAAGTGTAGAGCCATCCGTTATACTGCCTGATGGACTCTTGACCCTGGGAAACATGCACAAGCTCCCAATCTATAGAGTGCAGGAGCTGAAGAGAGGCAGAAAAAGAGTAGGACCCAGAAAGCCTCTCTGGATGGTTAGAATCAGTGAACAAAGAGCCATACAGTAAGCACAAGAATAAGGCAGGTGCCAGTTTACTGCCTTGTCAAACATTCTGACTCTTTCCTCCAGACAGGTGGAGGAAGGAAGCGATCCAAATGGAAGGAAAGGACCTGCCATAGTACCATTTGTGGGAACTCATTTGTCCACCAGAATGTAAAGAGCATTGTTGTCCTGAACCTGCTCCAGATGGTTATGGGACTAACACTACTAACTGTCCTCTAATTGAATGAGATATTCTTGACAATCGTGGAGGATGGAGTCTGTCTGGAGCCTTTTCCTTGGGCAAGGCCAGAGGTGACTGAGCAAGTCCTCAACCTGTCATGTCTGTCATACCTAGAAGCCAAGTCTGAACATTCATGATATCATGGTGGTGAGGGAGGGAGAGGGGGAGGTGAGAAGACGACTCACTACCTGGTAAAAGGGATCCCAAAATCCCATAAGGATTAAATGAGAGTATAATGGGGGTGGGAATGCTGATTTGATTCCCTTCCCTAGACAGGCAAGCAAAACACAACTCCATATTTCCATAGGGATTTGATGTTAACATGGACATGACGAGTGGCTGGACCTGATCCCTGTCCCCAGACTAAGGATCAAAGCCTGGTGTCCAGATGCTGGATGGGCATGGTCCGGTGACTGGACAGCATGTTTCGAATCCATCAAATCTTGATTGCTGCTCTAACCTAATCATCAGGATTGAGCGAACAGCTTCAATCACCCGCAAATGGTCCACCATGAGTCAGTGCTGCTCTTCTCTGCCAGATAGCCATGAATCACTCACCTTTCCTCCTTTGGGATGGGCCAACGCTATATCCCTCAAAGATACCGATAGCATCAGACAAAGCATCTGGATCATTCCCCCTCTCTTCTGTTCAAGTTTAGCTGTGAAAAAAAATGTGAATATGGGAACAAAAAAAGTTAATTTACCAGGAGTCCATCCAGCAAATATATATACTTGGTTGCTACTGGAGCTAAAACATTGCTAAATTAACAGATTTAAATGTCAACATAAACATAAACTTGAATGCTTAAAATAACATTATAACAATAACCACAAAAATTCCACTAGACAAGCCACAAGTGCATGTAAAACAAGCCCGCAATGAAAGAACTGCTGTAAAACAGGTGTCAGCTCAAGGTAAAAAGGTTTAATGGTCCTCTGTGTAGATATTTATGTAAGATATGGTTGATTACCAACAACTTTCAAATGTCTCAGTCACTGACCAAGGTATGTGGTCTCAAACTAAACTCCACATGAAGAAACCATTATTATTTTCATAATGGGCCCACAAAGAATGTCACAGAGATGGCTGAGAACTTTTACTTTGTAGAAACCATATTTTTTCTGTCAGTCGTAGTGACCTGGACCTTTTGCCCCTAAAACATGACAATGTTCATCCTGACCCCTTGTATAGGCCATCCACAAAATTAGGTAACTACAGACATGATTTTGGTCTTCCATAAAAAAAAGCTGAAAAAATTTTAAGGGGGGTTTGGGGGTCATCCCCCAACGGGGTTTCGAGGGAGCAGCACCCCCGATCAGGGGGGCCAGGGGGCCAAAGGCCCCCAGCCAAAAACGCATTTTACAATCATAAAAAACTGATCCTGGTGCAACATATGATCTTAATATGAAACCAAATAATCATTTGAAAAACTAATAAACTTACCAAAAATGTTCAACTTGAATAATTTCACAATATTTATTGTCACATGAATTTGTTCTCCAATACTATTGATGCTGAATTTATTTCATGTGCATGTCAGTGTTCACATTGTAATTAAGTCACATTAATTTGTCAATTTTTGCAGCAAACATGTTATACTTCTCTCTTTTCATAACAAATCTGTAAAATAAACCAAATACATCGGGGCCCCGAGTGGCCGAGTGGTCTAAAGCGCTCTCCGTTACGGATCACTGCCATCTCACCTCTGTCTGCGTGGGTTCGAGTCTAGGATTCGGCGAATGTGGATATGTGAGAAAGCTTGCCAGTAGCTTCTCGTGGGTCGGTGGTTCTTTCCGGGGATTTCCCGGTTTCTTCCTCCACCATTAATACTTGCCGCCATGTATAGCCTATCGTGTGCTGAAAAATGGCGTTAAGCCCAACAACAACCAAATACATCAACTATATAAAAATAATCCCATACATTCACTTGTCTTTTTCTCCACTGGACAGAACCTGTTGATATGCCAGTCGAGATCTTTTTGCGGCATTGGCAAAGATTTCTTTTGCCTTCCTTTTTGACACCACTGACATTTTTGGCTCAATGTGCAATCGTTTCTTTTCCTTCTCAACGAGAGCCTTTTTTTTCAAGCTAGTAATTGTATTGGTGACATGCAGTACTCATATTCTGACAGAGGGCTGCATCTGTTCTCTCATGCAAGAAATCTTTCTTCTTATAGTAATTAACTGCACTTTTTCCAGATGCCTTCTGCGCTTCAATTTTTCCGTATACAGTTTCTTTTCTAGATGCTGTTCCAAACTCTTCCAACCGCGATTACCATAATTCAGATCTTTCTTGCAGAGGTCACAAAATGCCAGTCTTCTAGCGTTCAGTTTTCTTATAAACTGACCAACTAAATTTCCGTCAACTTTTTGCTCCAGCCATTCCCATTTCCATACGTTTTTTAAACCTTTATCACCTGTCATGGTCTCTATCAACAACTCAGGACGCCATATCTTGCAAGCATGCTTCTTCTTTCCATTGCCATCAGTTTCCATTACATGAAGATTCATTGGATGAATTTAAACTTTTGACTTTTGACCAATCAGAATACTCTTTACAAGTCATGTGCTCACTAATATATGGAACGAATACTTTACATGGGTCGTTGCAGAATGGGACTGGACAGACCGTTTTTAAAAAACCGGATCGGAGATGATATAATAAACGGACTATATATCAAGATAAACCCGATTCAAGTCAAGAGAAAAACGGAATTCCGCTTTAAAACGGAGAAAATTCATGTCTGTAACTATATGGGGTGGACATCACAACATAATACACTTCACCTTATTGCAGACCTGCCAACTCTAACAAGACCTTCTCAGTAAGGCAGTCAATTTTTTTCCCCCAAGTTTGACCTGTTTTCAGTAAGGTATAACAAAATATCATGTACAAATTGTCAAGCTGGAAAACACGCATGTAGAAGTCCAATTGTTATTCATGACTGATACAGCGATGGTAAACATCGTGTTCAACTCACATTTGTGAAGTTTACTTGAACCTTAATTACCTCTAGTACAGTTCACAAACTGCAGTTCCAAACCCTAGAGCTCAATGGCTTCTTGCTATCTCTCAAACTGACATAATTCATAAAAGAAATTTTAAATTTCATGTAGCCGTGGTGACAGCCATGGCAATCATCTTTCCCACCATGTGACATACTCAATCAACACAAACGTAATTGTTGCCCTTCCTGCTTTTCCACCAAGACTCTGAATATTCCCCTTAATTCTTCTGCACTATTAAAACCTTTTATGAAGTTTATTGTTCCTTTCGTCCTGACATATCGCTTGTTGGACACCAAAAACAAAAATAATGTAGATGTTTTGCATCACAAAATATAGTCTAAAGCATATGTGGTACTACTATAAAGTTAGTCTGTTTCCCTATCTATTCCACTAAATCTAGAATGAAACTCAGATCCAAATCAAACACAGACAAGAAAGTACCCAGATTTTGCTATAAATACCTGTATTTCCTTAAGCTGTGGTTTTATTCTGTTAGTCCATATTTTATGGGTCATTTCCGAAAGACTTACAGCAAAATTGTAAGGGTTGGTGGGTCTGTTATTGGAGGCAAGTAATATTTTAGCAAAAATCTGCTTGCACATTAATGGGCTTTTTTTTCTCAACGAGCCTTCAATGAATTGGCCAAGACCGTAATTAAAATTTGCTTGAAAATGGAATTACCCAAGGACATGACAGGAAAAATTTCTCAGTTTACTTTAATGATCTAGAAATGAAAATTCAATATTTTGTTACATCTGTAAAAGATGTAAGAATAACACAAAAGAATTTTACAGCATGTGAACAGAGAAGAAATAAAACTCAGAGGAGGATATATTTCTTTATTTGCTCATATTCTAAAATTCAGTAACAAGTTTCTAAACACTTTGGTCATGTTGAAATATTGCAACTTACCATTATATGGCATTAGTCTCTGTTACTTTAATGATGGCTATTTCAAACGCAAAACCATGTGGTCTAGTGTCTAGAACTACTTTGTGCATACAGGTACAAGTTATAATCCCTTTAAAACATCCACTGATGACAGAATGTCATGTTGAGTAATTAATTTCACTCCTCTCAAATTATTGTCAGTTTGGTGCCACAGTCACTGATAAGGTAGCAGCAAGACTCTCTTGTTCGAAGCATTTATTCAAATTTATATCCCTCTTGCTCATTTGCATTCTATTCACCTGAGTGCAATTTTACACCCAATCTACCTGTAATGTAACATCACTTTCAGTTCAACTCTGTGATACACATAGATATGAAATTGCCTTTCTTCTTATCCATCTTTTCAAATATCTTGTCCCGTCTATTACAGACTGCAACTTTCAAGGCAGTAACGGTGACATTACTACAAATCTAGCATTGTAAATTTCTCTCACAAAATGCAGTACCAAATATAATGGGCTCTAGCTTATGAAGAAAAAAGTTTTTCAATAACATATTTACTCTAAAACAAAAATTCTACAAAACAAAGAAAATGAACATTAAAAGCAAAGCACTAGCTATAATATTCTCTACTGAAATCAATTTAACAGATGTGAACAGCATTCCATATTATAAGCAATAGCTATGAATAATGATTAGACCGTTTACACCAAAACATCATCTATTTGCTCGGTTAAAACATGTCACAAGTGATACCATACAAAACAGTTGATGCTGATCCAGACAAACTTCAATTAAAACAGACAAATCTATAAAAACTGCAATTTTAGAAGGATCTAATGAACTTGTTACATCCTGCTTCAGCAATTAGTGAGACAGCAAAAAAATATCAGTAACCGGATTGTTTCCTACAATACAAATTCATTTAAAATGCAATACAAAATCTATGTAGTCAACTTCACCAACTCCTATTTGATTGGACATTAACTTCTAAGTCTCTTTCAATTCTAATATTCTGGTGAAATAAACTCAACTATCTTTGATACGTCAAGGAATAAAGTGTGCATACATCACCGTCTTTTTGTTTCATGATACTTGCATGTCAAGTAAAACTCTCAGGAATTAATCCATGCAAAATAAAACACATCTGACAAAATGGCATAGGCAGCAACAGTGAAAAATGAAAAAAAAAAAAAAAGACCAAAAAAAACCCCAAAAACAAGCAATCTTTGTGTAGGATTCCTCCCAAATTTATACTGGAAATTCACCATTTCCACTTGAAGTCCATTTTCAGAAGATATTTTATATTGACTTGGGCAACATCATACACAATGTATCTGGAGGACATGTTAAGGAAAAGACAACCTTTATTTCTTTAGAAAAAAAATAGCATCAACATACACTAGTAATGAGTGACCTGCATTCCACAGGTATTCAGACAAGATGAGTAAACAGGACATCAACACAAAATTACACTTGACTGTTTGAATGCATGCTGTAATGTATGTATGTATGTATGTATGTATGCATGTATGTAGGTAGGTATGAAGGTAGTTAGGTAGGTAGACATGTATGTATGTATGTGCTTTAACTACACATAAGTACAAAAAGGCTATACAGTGCCATGTAAGTTGACCTATCCAACAAAAGCATCAAATCAAAGATCAAGACAAAAATGAGTAAAAGCCTTAAAATGCAAAGTCTGTTTTTTTTTTATTTACATAAACCAGGCTCTATTATAATGTGTAAGACCACATCAGCTGAAACATCCTCAAAGAATGCACCAAAGCAACAAAATGGCTGCCTCCTTAGAGCGAGTAGGAGGGTGCATCGGGCCCACTTCACATCCACCTATTTCCCACAAGAGGCAAAATTGAGTGTATTGTGTATATGGAAAATAAGCACACACAGGCTTTCAAGAAATTCTACAAGAAACATAAGAGCATGTAAAAAAAACACAGTAAAATATACTTTCATAACTAAATGAATAGTACAATAAATTTCTTTTTATTATCTGCTTTTTCCTTCTTTGTCATTTTTAGAATGATCATCTGTACCCAGTACATGTATTCTTAAATATTAGTTACGAGTTTAAAACTTTACCAACAGCTTTATATTGGTACTCATCATCATCAGTAAGTGCATATGAAACAAGGATCTGATGATGTACTGGCTGAGAAGAATTTCACGGAAATGAAGAAAACACTGTTTGTTCATGTTTAAAGCAGAGTACTGAAACCAATGCTGATATTTTATCGAAGTTCCAATATACCAGATTTGGTAACAAAACTATTGGATCATGGACTTTGCTACATGTAAGAGGCAGTTTTTTGTTGTTGTTGACAACTGTTTAGTCCTTGATTACTTGAAGGATTATTGTCCAAAAGGCAGCAAACTGAAAGCATCCTGGTGCTGGAAAGAAGTGTAAAAGGGTTGGATGCATAGAAGCATTTGACACAAGAATGTAAAGGATACTCATTGTACAGCAGGCTTGATTTGTTGACAGAAGCATCAACTCCTTGACCCATAGGAATCACAACATCATCTGGACCTTTGTAGGACTTGGTGGGGTCAGGAATCGTCCGGCCACAACCTGTGTACATAGCGAAAACAATATTACTGCCACTGTATCAACAGAGTATGAACTGATTCTTAAGAGATAATAAATTTTACAGCAAAGTATGCTGATCCAAGAAATTATTATATTAATACATTCCCTTTCCCTTTCTACCACCCTGTGGCTGTCCATATACCAAAATTAAGTTCCCTTTCTACTACCAATTGGTTGTCCATATACCAAAATTAAGTTCCCTTTCTACCACCAAGTGGCTGCCAATATACCAAAATTAGTTCCCTTTCTACCACCAAGTGGTTGTCAATATACCAAACTTAAGTTCCCTTTCTACCACCAAGTGGCTGTCAATATACCAAAATTAAGTTTCCTTTCTACCACCAAGTGGCTGTCAATATACCAAAATTAATTTTCCTTTCTACCACCAACTGGCCGTCAATATAACAAAATTAAGTTCCCTTTCTTCCACCAAGTGGCCGTCCATATACCAAAATTAATTTCCCTTTCTACCACCAAGTGGCTGTCAATATACCAAAATTAAGTTCCCTTTCTACCACCAAGTGGCTGTCAATATACCAAATTAACTTCTTTTCCACAACAAAATGGCTGTCCAAATACCAGAAGTGATCCAGTTTAAGCCGAGTGAGACATCAACAATAATTCTAATATTTCTTGGGAGGGCTTTACAGTCATGTGATCAGGTATGTAAAAGTAAATTATGTTTCTCCAAGAATACTTTCCTGGTCACATTAAGGAACATAAGGAAATAAACTTCGCTACCTCTTGAACTGGAAATGGTTTGGGTCCATTGCTACAGCATTTAACTAGCTCACCTGCATGATGAAGCTAAAGCTATCAGACATATTTGATACGCCTGAAAGGAGGTCATGCTGTTGACCTTGCATCAGTCAGTGGAAACCATCCAAGCTCCCTCATAAGCCTTTAAAGTGGAGGCCTTTCTGACTCGTGAGATTCTCTGTTCTTGAAGGCTTAGTTCCTTTCTTTACACAAGGTTCTCATGACAACTGCCAGATATGAAAGAGAAGCCTGTTTTTAGTACGGGTGAAACAACCAATGTCTGTGGCTGTTAGAGTAGGTAGGGCTTTGCCAAGATTTTCCTGGCAACGTCTATTGCTAGATCAAGCAAATTGTTCACCAAAGACATGATCCACCTGAGCGTGGCTTATCACACTGCAGTTCTGTCCCCTCATTTTCTGAACAATTTTTGGTAGCTGAAGCAGTGGTGTTTGGGGAATAACTATTGCTCCAAAACCCTTCCCAACTTAATAATACTGCATCCATGATCCATGGCCTAGGCTACTGGGATTGGGACTCGGAGTACAAAAGTGGGCAGTTTGTAGCATGAATGGACTAAATAGTGCAAAGGGGCTGGCCCCTTCTTGAGGAGTCAACCAAAACACTGAGCCTGCTGGGAATGTCTGATATGGATCTGGGAGCATCAGTGCATCAAGACCCAAACAGAGTTGTTGGACATATGAGAAATGCCTGCTTGCTGAGTTGATACTTCCAGAAATGAATGTGTTTACTAAAGCCTTCATTTCCAGAAGGTTCACGTGAGGACAACTCCTCAGGCTCACCATGTTACACTGACCAAGGCAACAGGTGGTAACAAGCTCTACAAACTGACTTCTGTACAGACTGTAAGTTTTGGATGGGGTTTTTCCAAGCAATTCCTACCAGGTGACATTGTGTGCCAATGATGCAGGAATAATAACTATTTTGGTCAAGGTCATAACTCACTGATCAAGACAAGCGGAAAAGTGGCGTCACTGGATTAGCATGGCCATCTGCAAAAAGCGCATGAAACAGCTGCCTTGAAGAATGAGATCAGCTGCCGCACTGAAAAAATTGAGCAGCCAAGTACTAGTTGAGCTAGCCAAGGTCTATAAAAGGCCTGAAATAAACCCTTGAGGACTTGACATATGCAAGAAAATCCCAACTCGGGGAAGGGGGGGGGGATTTTTACTTCTATACATCAGAGCAAGAATATTTTTTTCAAAGTATTTGTAACCCAGATTTTATTGATGACTTATAATTGGCTAAGTGACAATAATGACATTGATGAAATAATGGTGTGATGAGAGGTAGGATACACACAGAAACAAATACATTTTGTAATAATTTGCCTTTTTTATTTTTATTTTCCTTCCCATTATTCTGGAACCCCATATCATATAAAATAAGAAACTGATGTCTGTCCACTCATCGTCTTCACAATGAATATTTCAAAAATTGATACTGTTGATCTATAACAAAATCATACCTTTGAGAAAACACATGCACCATGTTCAGAATGCCTTACAGAGATATACTCTCTCTCTCATAAAAAACTCAAATGTTTCCAATTTTGTGATCATTAATATAAGGGCTGTTCCATTAAAACATATACCCCCCGGGGGGAAGGCACTTTCAAAATCAACCAACCCGCAACAGAAGCAATTTTAAAAAATTATGATCCACCGTCAGATATGTTTTAATCGAAAAACACTGCCCCCAAGAGAAGCATATTTTTTTTAACATAATTTCTGGCTATGGGTTAGTGGGTGGTAGAAGCGATTTTAATATTGGGTTGGGGACAGAAGCGATTTAAATGACAGCTGGCAGGAGGTAATCTACTGAATTCTTATAGATCATATAATCTACTGCACATTTTTACTTGTATTCATTCATTATAATCAATCTTTTGTCCTTTTGTTTGTTTGTTCGTCAGCCATGTATGTCTCTGATACTGTGAAATCACAAATTTTCTTGGTGGCTTATTATTTGTAGATGTCATTGATCAGTCCCTTAATAACTAGGAATTTAATGTCCATGAATATAGATTTTATATTAGGGATTTCTATTCTAATACAGAAATCATGAATTTGTATCCTTACTAAACTGCGTGTTTACTAAAGTGATCACTATGTTTTGCTATTTTTCTTTGTTCTCAGGCATGCTGCTTTTGATTAGAATGATAGTTAAATCTTGTATTGCTTTATATGTGTGGTCAGATGCTATGATTCCCTTATTATTTTTTTCAATAAATGTTTTGGTAAACGTATAATAAATGATTTGTCAGAAAAAATCATTAATGCCTGTGAAAGTGATGTCGCATTATTTCTGCCAACTTTTACACTATATCATTTCTTGTAAGGGATCATCCATAAAGGACATCCGCAAAGATAGGGGGAGGGGGGTTGTTCAAATGCGGACAAGGGGGGAGGGGTTTAAAGGACCTTGCGGACGTCGGCACGCTAGTATTTTTTGTTTTGATATTCTGTGTTGAACAGCTGCTTTATGCCTACTGCATGTATTCCAGTATGTTTTGCGGACGTCCTTTATGGGTGATACCTAAGTATAAATTATTTGTTAATTTCAATTTGTACGATTCATGCCACAGAATATATATGAATGGGTTGGCATTAATACATAGGCCTGGCCCCAGTGCCTGAGGTTGATTACATGGCCCACATATCAACCCTGCTAGATGGGGACGTCCGCAGCCACATGCGAACAAAAGCGGACAAGGGGGGGGGGTTAGGAAAACAGGTATTATCTGCGGACGTCCTTTATGGACAACCACTAAGAACATATATTTCAGTTACCGACGTCTTATTTTTATGCCTTGTTGCAAGACTAATATAAAGTTTAAAAAAAAAAAGAAATATAGCAAGTCAAACATTTTTATATCATAAATTATATTTTTAAAAATGGATGAAAGTCAAGGAATCATTTTTTCCCAGAGTATTCGTAAAATCAGTGTCATTGCAGCTAACTGTATTGTCAACGGCATCATCATCATCACTGATGGTCTAGCAGTAACATTCTGCACTTTTAATCCAATTGTCACAGGTTCTATCTCCCACTTCTAGTCTTTCATACGAGACTTATACTTATGGTATAAGATGATTGTCTTGTGATACAGATCTGAGGGGCTTCCAAGGCAGAGTGGTACAAGATGCTTGTCATGTGATTACTTGCCTCCAATGTGTTCTTCCTCCACCTAATATACTGTTAACCCCCCCCCCCAAAAAACCAAACTAAATCAACCAACTAATCAACTGTGGCAACAGCAGCAAAGGTACTAGTCCATCATTTTTGCCACTGCTGTATGAGTTTATAAACTTTGACTCTAGTAAATTTTGTAGACCTTTGAATATTGTCAATTATGCCTTTCTGACAGTTACCTAAAAGTCATCATCAGTTGGTACAAATGGATTTTTCATGGTAAACATACGAGATGGAGAAGTCTTGAGCAATCCTGCATCACACGCTGCCAAAAAGTTTACATTTTAGCTCACTTAAAGTTTCTCTAGCAATGTCCATTGTTCCAACCAGAACTGTTATAACTTATTCAAGCTATATTCACCGATATCTGGAGATGTGCATCTGTAATAAATATTTGTAACAAAAGTATGAGAATGCATCAGTGTTTTTCAATGATGCATTTGAACTGAGCAACAACCAGAATCAACAAACCAAGAAATGAAATTATTCACATCTCTCAGGCAGAAGTACAGTGTATAATCATAATCTGCCAAAAGATTTTTCAATCTTTAAATTTGCCAAATTTTTTTCCAATCATACTGATTCAGTGGACATAATCACCAGAATGGACAGAAACAGACCGAAACAGATATAACCAGAAGGTTAAAATCGATTTGAGTAGCTAAATTCATGTGGTTTAGTTAACTGTACACCCTTTATTGTCTTCCCTTTGATGTAATTCCTTACTGAAGCTGAGAAAATAATGTTGCACACATCAAAAAAGAGGCACACTTCTACTCATTATTGTTGTTATTATACTTCTCCATTCCAGCCTGTTCTTATGATCTTGTCCCCCCACATACTGTTTGTCTTGTTTATGATATGTATCTAAATTTGTCACTTACTTTTCCTACTACTATACTGTTTGTGAATATGCATATCAATGTGAAATGCAACAGGGAGACTAAATCCAAGATAGAAAACCTCTACAGTTCTGAATGTATTCTGCTTGGATTCCATGCTTCTGCACAAAACTCAAAGTTCAAGACTCACTGTACTAATTCAGTTCCCATTGTAAACCTGTGCAAACACCATGATATTAAAATTCAATAACTTTAAATTTTGAGTGCTCATGATCACAT